>CAUJGJ010000291.1:27500-32500 GCA_963170055.1 Halisarca cf. caerulea | reverse complement strand
ACTGTGACCATTTTATCTCTACTGCATGATATAATTATTATTGTAATATAATGAGAGAGAGATTGAGGTGTTAATTACCAGTGACCAGGTCCCAAAGTACTGTTGAGGATCTCTCCCAAAATTACTACCTAGGCCAAGTTTTTTGGTTCAGTTTCTAGGTCAACTTGCTTAGTTTAGTACTGTTACTAGTTTTGTAATTTTTGGTGGAGATACCCTTGCTACTTTTTGAGCTCTGTGGATTTCAAGATTTTCGCACCTGAGCATGGACCACAAAGAGTGTTGTTTCTGCCATAAAGCTTTCAAGAAGGTTGGTGCCCACTATAAGAGCTGTCCAGAAAGGAAAGGACAAAGTTTCCAGCATCTTCTGGCAGAGAAAAGCATCAACAGCCGGCACAAGTCAAAGAAAACTGCTTGTCCTAAATGTGGGAAACTCTTCCTAAGGTTGGACACACACCTCAAGAACAGCGCTTCTTGCAAAGACCTTACCCAGCCATCACAGAATAGCTTAGGGGTGGCCCACCCCACTATCTCCAGTTCACTCTCCCCCCATTCACACCATTCCATCTCACATTGCTCACATTTGCCTGAAGTTGTACTACCACCCAATCCTCACAGTGATGTATTACCACCACCTACTCACCCTTCCCAAAGTAGTGTTGTACCACTCACATCCCCACTGTTTTCTGTCCCTGTACCACCCATCTTATCATCCACAAATTGTGTACCCTCTATCTGTTCGCATGCATCTGTTTATGTACCACCCTTTGAATCTCACCCTACCCTTGTTGTACCATCCTCTCAATTTCACCCTACCCTTGTTGTACCACCCTCTCAATCACATACACCCCTTGTTGTACCACCCTCTCAATCTCACCCTACCCTTGTTGTACCACCCTCTCAATCTCACCCTACCCTTGTTGTACCATCCTCTCAATCACATACACCCCTTGTTGTACCACCCTCTCAATCACATACACCCCTTGTTGTACCACCCTCTCAATCTCACCCTACCCTTGTTGTACCACCCTCTCAATCTCACCCTACCCTTGTTGTACCACCCTCTCAATCACATACACCCCTTGTTGTACCACCCTCTCAATCTCACCCTACCCTTGTTGTACCACCCTCTCAATCTCACCCTACCCTTGTTGTACCACCCTCTCAATCTCACCCTACCCTTGTTGTACCACCCTCTCAATCTCACCCTACCCTTGTTGTACCACCCTCTCAATCACATACACCCCTTGTTGTACCACCCTCTCAATCTCACCCTACCCTTGTTGTACCACCCTCTCAATCTCACCCTACCCTTGTTGTACCACCCTCTCAATCACATACACCCCTTGTTGTACCACCCTCTCAATCTCACCCTACCCTTGTTGTACCACCCTCTCAATCACATACACCCCTTGTTGTACCACCCTCTCAATCTCACCCTACCCTTGTTGTACCACCCTCTCAATCACATACACCCCTTGTTGTACCACCCTCTCAATCGCATACACCCCTTATTGTACCACTCTCTCAATCGCATACACCCCTTATTGTACCACTCTCTCAATCGCATACACCCCTTATTGTACCACCCTCCCAAACATCAAACACTGCACCATCAACTGACTCACACAAATTATCACACAAAATTGTACAACCCAGCCTTCATCCACCCCATGTACCATGTTCATCCCATGCACCACCAGTGTCACCTGCACCTATCCCACCCCCACCATCACGGGCCACTCCTGAGCAGGCAACCTTGCCAACACCAAAGCTGCCATCATCACCACGGGAATGGGCTGAAGCTGACCAACACTTCAAGGACACTCTGGTACCATCAGTCCTTGACTGCAGTAATGTGGATGTCATGGACCACATCCTGTGTCATGGAATCCACTCCTTCCTGGCATCCAGGCATGGTGTGAGAACACCTCGTCAACACCATGCATCAACACGCAAGGACCAAACCATCAAGAGGAAGCTGCAAGAAGTGAAAATTGAGAAGAATGCCTTGAAAAAAAGAATGAGAGGACTACAGCGAGATGGATCCAGCCCTGATGAAGTCAGAGTCCTTGCCCATGAGTTCCATCAGATAGTGAGGAAGCTTAGTAAACTCTCTAAAGATTACAGGAAAATGCAGCAAAAGTCATCAGCCACACAGCAGAGGAAGGAGTGTCGTAAAGATATTCATAGATTTGCAAGAAAAGTGTTGGATGATGACAACTACTCCTCCATACAGCCAACCTTCACCAAGGATGTAGCTGAGCACTACTTCAGTGCAACGTACAGCACTAGTGCTCAGAGATCCTTCACCCGTCCCTCATGGATGCCCCAGCCCCAACCACCAACTGTCCCCTTTGTCATTGACCCATTCTCTCTCGAGGAGGTGGAAGCAGTCATTGCCAAGACCAGATCTAACTCCAGTCCCAGCCCACTGGACCAGGTGCCCTACACTGTGTTGAAGAAGTGCCCATCCCTCATGCCAGCCCTGCTTCACCTTTACAACACGTGTTGGTTGACTCAGACTGCCCCACAGGCATGGAAAGTGGGTACCATTCACCTACTGGGTAAGTCCAAGGCCGCACAGGACCCAAGCCAGCCATCGAACTTCCGCCCCATCGCCCTGACCTCCTGCATTGGGAAGGTGTTCAGCAGTCTACTGAAGCAGCGGTGGCTGTCTTACATGCTGGACAACCACTACCTGAACACCTCCGTGCAGAAGGCCTTTGTTGATGGCATTCCAGGGTGCACTGAACACCATGTTAAGCTTCTCTCCATTATCAACGAGGCTCGGAGGAAGCACAAGTCCCTGTGTGTGGCATGGTTGGACCTAGCCAACGCCTTTGGCAGTGTTCACCATGATCTTATCAAGTTCTCCCTCAACCACTACCACGCCCCCCCGGTGATGGTCAACATGGTGTCTAACCTCTACGCTGGCCTCCTGGCCATTTTCTCCACCCAGACCTGGACCACTGCCCCCATACCCCTCCTCAAGGGTGTCTACCAGGGTGACCCACTCTCTGTGGCCATTTTCAACACTGTTATGAATACCCTGGTGGACACCATCACTAAGAACTATCCTGACCTGGGGTACTCTCTCGCCTCCTCTCATGGAAGGACCAATCTCCTCCAGTATGCAGATGACACATCGCTCATCACAGATGGCCCATCCTCCTGTCGGACGCTGCTCTCTGCCACTGATGCCTGGCTGGACTGGTCTGGTATGAAAGCCAATGTGCCTAAATGTGTCTCTCTTGCAGTTCAGGCTTCTAGTGGGGGAGCATACGACCCCAAGCTTACTCTGTCCAGTGAGCCCATCCCATACATTAGCACATCCACCTTCCGCTTCCTTGGCACTCCCATCTCAATTCACTCAAGCCATGACCAGGCCAGGGTGGCCCTACTCCAGAAGCTCCAGTCCATGTTGGAGAAGGTAGACAACACTCTACTGAGTAGGCAGCAAAGATTGTTGTTGTATAGAGTTGGAGTCTGCCCACGCCTGTCATGGGATCTATCCACCTCAGAGTTCTCCATCACCTGGCTCAAATCCACTCTCCAACCTCTGGCCACCCGCTACTTGAAGAAGTGGAGTGGCCTAGCCAGGACTGCAGACCCCAACAAGCTGTTCCTACCCAAAGCCAACGGTGGACTGGACTTGCCCGAGCTCACCACTCTCTACAAGAAGCTGCATGCTGCCAAAGCTGCCAGGTTCATGTGCTCAAGGGACCCCACAGTAAGGGACATTGCCACCCAGGAAACCCTACAGGAACCTCAGCAGAAGCGGCCCACATTCCAGCCCTACACACAGGTGGTGGAGGTGATGAAGGAGGATCCCGGAGCAAACAGGAGAACCATCACAAGAAAGGTGAAGGCCAGAGTGCAGGCCGAGGACACTGCCGCCCGCCTCACTCACAGCACAAGACTTGTTGTGCAGGGGCAGACTGTGCGTGATTTTGAGGGTAAGGACGCAGAAGCATGGACATCTGTGGTGCTGTCCCTACCAGAGCAAACATTCAAGTTTGCCCTTAACGCTACCACTGACACCCTGCCCCACAACAAGAACCTGTGCCTTTGGAGGAAGCTCAAGTCCCCTACATGCCCCCTCTGTGGTCGAGACCAGACCCTCCTCCACATCCTCAACAACTGCCCGGTTGCTTTGGAGAAGAGGAGGTATAATGAGAGACATGACAGTGTACTCTCCAGTATCCACTCCTTCCTAGTCAACCATCTGCCGCAAGGGATGAACATCATGGCTGATCTTCCTGGGGTGGCTTACATCTTCCCACCCA
The DNA here is from genome assembly GCA_963170055.1 of Halisarca cf. caerulea. NCBI lineage: Eukaryota > Metazoa > Porifera > Demospongiae > Chondrillida > Halisarcidae > Halisarca > Halisarca cf. caerulea. Next base: position 28,214 of record CAUJGJ010000291.1, on the reverse strand, counting down.
ATGTGGCACAGACTGAGGAGAAACCAGACATTGTGTTGTGGAATGATGAGACAGTTCATCTCGTAGAGCTGACAGTTCCATTTGAGACTGGCATTGTGGAAGCTGCTGATCGCAAGCAAGAGAAGTACAGCCCGCTTGTCGCTTGCTGCAGGGAAAAGGGATTCAGAACCACCTTGGTCACTGTGGAGGTTGGGTCAAGGGGGTTTCTACACAGACAGAGCCTCAACAGCTTTTACAACCTGGTGAAGGCCCCCCACAAGGACAAGCTGGCATTGGAAGAGGAGATGATCCGCAGAGCCATCTCAGGCTCTTTCCGCATCTGGTGCCTTCGCAACTGGCAACAACCTGACTGACTATCTCTGTACTACTGTATTATTACTTGTATTGCACTTGTTTGTTCATATTAGGAGGCCCAACTTGTACTGTGCATGTTTGTCCTTCAAAACATTTGGCAGTGTTGGAATCACCTCCCCCACCTGTCCCCTTATTGCATGAGCTTCAGTTTCTTTGTATGCTGTGGAGCTTGTTCAATAATTATGGTGATTGGTGAAAAAAAAAATACTCTCTGTACAAATATGTGTACTCACTATACAAGTATGTATGTGTGTACACACTGTCACTGTGTATAGATGGGACTGATTACATATTATTGCTTTAATTTGTTCATTTTCAGCATGTTTGTTATTATTGAGGTTCATCACGTGTACGTGGTCC
>CAUJGJ010000291.1:17500-22500 GCA_963170055.1 Halisarca cf. caerulea | reverse complement strand
AGAGCCAGACCAAGCATTCGAAAAGGAAGGAAAGTATGGCTCCATGAGACCAAGTGTGTGTGTGTGTGTGTGTGTGTGTGTGTGTGTGTGTGTGTGTGTGTGTGTGTGTGTGTGTGTGTGTGTGTGTGTGTGCGGTTATGCAGCATATACACTCTGCATAAGAAAGCATACAACACACTTCGCCCCCAGCTGTGACAAGCGCAAAGCTAGTCCCTTTCCAATGCCTCGACTTGCTCCAGTAATGACAACCCTCTTACCTCTGTAGTAACCTGCAGAATTCAAACAAGGCGGACAGTGCAGGTAGTACGGTTGAAGGCAATGAAGCTGTCATGAAATGCATATGAAGTACCTACTTTCAACGTCAACTGTGTGTAGCCACTGTATAACAAGTGCAAAGGCCAGCACACCTAGGGATAATAACAGTAAACATCTTTTACAAGAGCAACAACAACAATTTGCGGAGGCCATTTTCGCCCTGCAGCTAATGTCACATGATCGGTCACGCGACACAGCTGGTCTTCAAAATGAAATAACCTTTCTGCTTCTTCTAGTGTGCTTGTGTACCAGCCTTGGAGACCAAATCCTACCATGTAGTCGCAATTGTAGTTACCCATCCAAGGGTGTGGACCTCCAGTATATACAAGGGTGAGTGAAACATTCCTCGTTGAGTGTGATCCTCGTTGCAGCCAGAATTAGAACGGGGAGATTATCACTCGCAATCCAATGTGACGGGAATCGTTATGTTCAAGTATGTAAGAACGCCTGTTTGGATAGCAACGCCGTAGAAGCTCCCTTCAATAAGGTTCTAATGTATTTGAATTGAACGCAAATACGTCTCTACTTATCGGGTATAGTAGGTCCATTGATTCCGTTTCCTCTTTCAGGGATTCAGAGATAATTGCTTATCTTCTACTGGTGTTGTTGAGTATTTGGGTTAGCCCGCTGATTCAGAATCGAAGGCTGAAGCAAACATGTTAACACGGGGTGAAATTTTTTTAGTATGAATAGTACTAGTGGCGTATTGAAGATGAATAATCGTGCCACGTTCATTACACTAAAAGATACTGGATTAACAAATCTTACAATGCACTGTGCACACTGGGTACACATTTCTACTGGTTGGATAGCAAGGGTTCTGGATTATCAAAGGCTGGATAGCAAGGGTTCTGGATTATCAAAGGCTGGATAGCAAGGGTTCTGGATTATCAAAGGCCAGATGTTGGTGCTAAGTTGTGTGGCCTGTACTGTGAAGTCAGGGAGTCAAGACTTAAGTTAGGTGTGTATGTGTGTGTGTGTGTGTGTGTGTGTGTGTGTGTGTGTGTGTGTGTGTGTGTGTGTGTGTGTGTGTGTGTGTGTGCGTACATGTGTGCGTGTGTATGTATGTGTGTGTGTGTTTAGCAGTTCAGATAATAGTGGTTCCACTGTACACACACACACACACACACACACACACACACACACACACACACACACACAATCTCTTCTACAATTTTACTCCAGAAATCTTTGAACTGAAGTCCCCCATGAGGAAGACCTTCCCAAACTATGGCATAGTGTCGATCCAGACAAGGAAAGAAACTGTGGTATCCTGACCAGCCAGCCAACCACCAACTGTGACTGTTTTATCTCTACTGCATGACAATTATTATTGTAATATTATAATACTCTCTGTACAATTATGTGTGTACTTACTATACAATTCCATGTGTGTATATACATACTGTACAAATGTGTGTACACACTTTACAAGTATATGTGTACACACTGCCACTGCGTGTATAGATAGACCGATTGCATGTGGCCTTTGCTCACTTTCAGCATGTTTGTTATTATTGAGGTTTATCACATGTACATGGTCCCATATTGATTTGTATTTATTGTGTGTATGTGTATTAAATAGTATTGATTTGTATTTATTGTGTGTATGTGTATTAAATAGTATTGATTTGTATTTATTGTGTGTATGTGTATTAAATAATATTGATTTGTATTTATTGTGTGTATGTGTATTAAATAGTATTGATTTGTATTTATTGTGTGTATGTGTATTAAATAGTATTGCATTTGCGTGCAGTACATACCAGTGTTTGAAGTTAGAGATAAAGCCTACAGTGGTCTCATGTAGACAGCAGCAGGTTGTGCAGTGTAACCTCTGTGAACCGACAACTCTTGGGACCAAAGAAGAATTAAGTTTCTGTTTAGAGAGGTTCTGTATGTACAGCAAATATAGAGAACAGGACTTGAGAACACATCCAGTCTAGAGAGGGTTCCAGCTTACAGAGGGTCCAGTTTAGAGAGGGTTCAGAATACAGAGGGTTTTACTGTGCTTCTCTTGGGGCGGTCTGTACAACTCACTGGACATCCGGTGAAAGTATACAAAAACAATATAATTTTTAATATTTCACACTAGTACTTTTCATACTGCATGCAAAATAATTATACAGTGGATAGTAAATACTTCTGCAGAAAAGTATACCCACTGCATGCACACAAAAAGTAGCTACAGCTAGAGGACCTCATGACGTACATTGTCTAGTGATGTATCCTATAGATAGCTATGCATTTTCAAACCAGATGGACACTGCGACACGCCCCATCCACTCGAAGAAGTACGGACAGAGGGAATGCAGGTACCCCACAGCAAACGTGTCCCAAGTGAGGTAATGGAAAAAGTGCCTGAGGGGAATCCCCTCCAGCATCCTATTGGCGCAATCCTAGTAAAACAACATACGTACAGTATACAGGTACATAAAATTATACAGCATAACCAAAGGCAGTGGATACACAGTACAGCTGTATATACGGTACACACATATACAGTGGAGCACCTCTATTCCGGACACCTCAGGACCAAAAAGGACTGTCCTGATTATGAAGTTGTCCTCATTTCAGGGGTTGAAGATGTACTATGGCAAGCATTGTGGAATATTTGGTTCCAGTGGTATGTGTCTACATTAGAGGGGTGTCTGCAATTCAGGGGTCTGGATTAGAGGGGTGTTTGCAATTCAGGGGTCTGGATTAGAGGGGTGTCTGCAATTCAGGGGTCTGGATTAGAGGGGTGTCTGCAATTCAGGGGTCTGGATTAGAGGGCTGTCTGCAATTGAGGGGTCTGGATTAGAGGGCTGTCTGCGATTCAGGGGTCTGGATTAGAGGGCTGTCTGCGATTCAGGGGTCTGGATTAGAGGGCTGTCTGTAATTCAGGGTCTGGATTAGAGGGGTGTCTGCAATTCAGGGGTCTGGATTAGAGGGGTGTCTGCAATTCAGGGGTCTGGATTAGAGGGGTGTCTGCGATTCAGGGGTCTGGATTAGAGGGGTGTCTGAAATTCAGGGGTCTGGATTAGAGGGGTGTCTGCAATTCAGGAGTCTGCATCAGAGGGGTGTCTGCAATTCAGGGGTCTGGATTAGAGGGCTGTCTGCAATTGAGGGGTCTGGATTAGAGGGCTGTCTGTAATTCAGGGTCTGGATTAGAGGGGTGTCTGCAATTCAGGGGTCTGGAGTAGAGGGGTGTCTGCGATTCAGGAGTCTGGAGTAGAGGGGTGTCTGAAATTCAGGGGTCTGGATTAGAGGGGTGCCTGCAATTCAGGGGTCTGGATTAGAGGGGTGTCTGCAATTCAGGGGTCTGGATTAGTGGGGTGTCTGCAATTCAGGGGTCTGGATTAGAGGGGTGCCTGCAATTCAGGGGTCTGGATTAGAGGGGTGTCTGCAATTCAGGGGTCTGGATTAGAGGGGTGTCCGCAGTTCAGGGGTCTGGATTAGAGGGGTGCCTGCAATTCAGGGGTCTGGATTAGAGGGCTGTCTGCAATTGAGGGGTCTGGATTAGAGGGCTGTCTGTAATTCAGGGTCTGGATTAGAGGGGTGTCTGCAATTCAGGGGTCTGGAGTAGAGGGGTGTCTGCGATTCAGGAGTCTGGAGTAGAGGGGTGTCTGAAATTCAGGGGTCTGGATTAGAGGGGTGCCTGCAATTCAGGGGTCTGGATTAGAGGGGTGTCTGCAATTCAGGGGTCTGGATTAGTGGGGTGTCTGCAATTCAGGGGTCTGGATTAGAGGGGTGCCTGCAATTCAGGGGTCTGGATTAGAGGGGTGTCTGCAATTCAGGGGTCTGGATTAGAGGGGTGTCCGCAATTCAGGGGTCTGGATTAGAGGGGTGTCGGCAATTCAGGGGTCTGGATTAGAGGGGTGTCGGCAATTCAGGGGTCTGGATTAGAGGGGTGTCGGCAATTCAGGGGTCTGGAGTAGAGGGGTTCCACTCTAAAATGCATCATCCCAGGACTACATATGGAGAACTCAGTCTGGCGTAGCTCAAACCCAATCTCATTTGGCCATTTTTGTCGAGTAAGCTCTGGAGAACTTCTGCACTCCATAATACTTACTGTACATGTATGCACGCTTCACAATACCGCATAGGCGCTAATTTTCATGGGATGTATATTTTGCAAATGAAGAACTTGGCTGTAATTCGCAATTTTAGTTTCGCGAATGGACCAGTCCCTACTATATCTTAGACTAACATTCTATGTATCTAACCAAATATTTGCAATTGAATTTTTGCAAATGCAGGCTCATTCACGAAATTCACAAAAATAAAGTCCTGCGCAAATTAGCACCTATTCAGTAGTACAGGTAATAGTCTAGCTACTGGACCCATATTATGTCTCCCTGCGCATGTGGGGAAAACTGTGTGAGTGTGAGCGGAAGTGCAGAGGCAACAGCTAGACTGAGGTACAGTACTACAGTGAATTCTCGTTAATCCGCCATAATTTGTTTTGAAAAATTAGGGCAGATTAACAAGTTTGGTAGATTATCCAAACCAATCTGCAGCCTTTTCAATCAATTCATGCACAAAATGGATGGCAGACAAAAGGGTTTGATAGATAAAGCGGTACGTGGCGGATAAAGAGAATTCACTGCATATGAGGCATGCTACAGCAATGTAGCTGAAACACACCTAGAGATTGCTAGAATCAGATTTCTGCTGATGAGCACATGCATGTATGCACATGC
>CAUJGJ010000291.1:0-15000 GCA_963170055.1 Halisarca cf. caerulea | reverse complement strand
ACACACATACACACAAACAGGATCAAACCGGTTTAGTAATCTCTGTGAAGAGAGTGGGATAGGGACTATATGCTGCGTTCAAAATGAGAATATCAACTCCTCCAAATGCCTCCATCGTAGCATTGGTGATCTTCTCACAGTCCTTCTCTTCCGCCACACTCCCCACCACTGACACAACACGAGTGTTCTGGGCACACTCCTTCTCAACTGCCTTCAAATCACTCTCTGTTCGGGCAGTAATGACTAGCCTGTGTAAAGGTCAAGATTAAATGAACAAAGATCACCTTTGTCTACTGGGAGCTGTGGCAAAACTCATTCATAGACTATGTTAGTCTCACAGAGCCAGACCAAGCACTCGAAAAGGAAGGAAAACATGGCTCCGTGAGACCAAGTGTGTGTGTGTGTGTGTGTGTGTGTGTGTGTGTGTGTGTGTGTGTGTGTGTGTGTGTGTGTGTGTGTGTGTGTGTGTGTGTGTGTGTGTGTGTGTGTGTGTGTGTGTGTGTGTGTGCGGTTATGCAGCATATACACTCTGCATAAGAAAGGACACAACACACTTCGCCCCCAGCTGTGACAAGCGCAAAGCTAGTCCCTTTCCAACACCTCGACTTGCTCCAGTAATGACAACCCTCTTACCTCTGTAGTAACCTGCAGAATTCAAACAAGGCGGACAGTGCAGGTAGTACGGTTGAAGGCAATGAAGCTGGCATGAAATGCATATGAAGTACCTACTTTCAACGTCAACTGTGTGTAGCCACTGTATAACAAGTGCAAAGGCCAGCACACCTAGGGATAATAACAGTAAACATCTTTTACAAGAGCAACAAATGGAGATTACGGAGGTAATCGGAGTTAATTAGGGAGCGTACGGGCTTCACGCTTTGGGTGGAAGCGTCGGTGCGAGGAAAATGGCGCGGTCGAAGCGGGTATGAGGGGCGTTATTCGAATTGCATTAGAGAGTTTCGCGACCAATGCAAGCTAGAAAAGGGGGATGCAGTCCAATGAGGGGGGTAACTAGGTTGCTGCGACAACGAAGGAATTAATTTAATAAACAAAACCCATAGCCTAGTGGAAGCTCTGCTGACGCTCTTCTTTTGATGATGTCTGAAGATACGGTTACAGTTTCTTCCTTGTCCCAGACTGTCGCCGACTTGTCGGCCGCCGTGTCATCGATCCAGAGACAGCAAGAGAGGTTGCTGGATACCCTGGTGTCGTCTCAGGTTCAGCCCTCCTCCAACGGTCCGAGTCACGACTCCAATAGTGGGTCTGGAGGCTCGGGTGAGTTTTTATTTTGTTTTTGTCGTTGTAGCGGTTGTGTTCTTATGTTTTTGTCTTTAATTTCGGTAGTTTATTGTGGCAGGGTATGGCCTTGGCTAGCTTTAATTTGTCGGAGTGTTTTCTTTTCGGAATATTTGTTTTTGTTCGTTACTTGTGATGCGGCAGGATTGTTTTTATGTTTGTGGTTGCAACAAATGGTTTGGTTACCTTTTGCGTGGGAGGTATGGTACTTGTGGCTTCCCAGTTTACGAATTCTTTTGGAGTCACCCTTTAGCAAGGTCTTAGTTGTGTGCATATTAGTTCATTTGTTGTGTGCTGTAGGTGGGTGGGTAAGTTTCTGGTTGTCCTTTCTTGTATTTGTTCCGTTATAGTCGCTGGTTCTTAGGGGTATTTGTGCTACTGTGGAGCTGTTTGTAAGTTTTCTTTGATTGCTAGAGGCTCAGGTGGTGTCGTTGTATCACGTTTTCCTTTCACTTCTCGTTTCGGATATGATTTTCGGGGAGCTGTTCTGTTAGGGCTCTCTTCTATACTATGATGGGGGTTCAGTTTTATTCGGAGACAACCTCTTGTGTTTCTCCAGGCTCTCGGCTGTGGGTACCAGCATTTGGAGATGTCCTCTAGTGGCTCTCCTCTCTCTCTCTCTTAGACTATGACTTTTAGCATGACCCGCTATAGGGTCCTTTATGCTCATTATCATGGGTAGGGTCATTTGGAAGATGTCCTTTTGAGGATTTCCCCTTTGCATGATATATCGGTTACTGGATATCTCTGTGTCTTACAGAATATTCTCTATAGACTCTGTATTTTGGCTTCGTTGTGGTCACGAGGTCGTATGTAGTTCGGCGTTCACGTTGGCTTGTATGATTGTATTTTCTGTTAGGTCACAATGCGGGCTCTGCCCACTCTGGTCAGGAACATGGGACTCTTTCTGGTAAAGAGCCAGAACCATTATCGTCGTCCCCTTCTACTCCAGCTTCAACTCCGGTTGAAAAAGCAGAATCTGGTTTTGTTCCAGGAGCTGGCTTGCCCGCTATACCTGCTACTTTGGTGTCCCGGATTACTCGGGGAGAATTTATAGATCTGGGGGAGCTGCTTCCGGAGTATATTGGGGAAATGTTTTTAAAGTCCCAGCAGTCGAGCAAACATGCTAAGAAACCCCCTCCTATTGAGAAGCCTACCGAGTGGATGCTGGTCTTTTCTTGTTTTGTGGCGGTCATGGTTCACTACAAACCATCTTTGGCTTCAAGTCTGGTCGCGTATCAGGCGTCAATCATGCGTCTGGTGCGTGATTATCCTGGACGTGCGTGGTGGACCTACGATCGGTCTTTCCGCCAGAAGATGGCTGCTTCTCCTGAGGGAGACTGGGGAAAGTTAGACCATGATTTGTGGGCGTTGGCCATTGGAGCTCGTTCTACGCAGGAGTATAAAGCAAACACTCCTCCCCGGCGTCCAGCTCAAGCTTGCGATAATTGGAACTTGCGTAGGTGTGATAAGATGTACTGCCCTTTCCCTCATGTCTGTTCCTTTTGTGGCCGCTCTGGGCATAAGGCACCATATTGTGGCCGTGCTAGGCAGGAGGAGGGGCAGCTTCCACCACCCTTCATGGGTCCTTCCGGTCATCCACCGGGGCCAATTAGGTCTCCCTTCATCCGTTATGGTAGAAGGATGTAAAAATTTGCTGTTAACTCAGGCTTGTGAGACACTTACATGTATGCTATGGTCTGGGACTATATATACTTGTATAATTCTTATTTAGATCTTAAATTGTAGACTTTTAGTATCTGGTTCTTGTATTTGATTTTAGGTATTTACGTGTTTTAGCTGTAATCTTTTAATATTCCACTATTTAGTATGTGTAATTGATTCCATATCGTTTTCAATCAGTTCTCGGTTGACCAACAAGTCTAGGTCTAGCAGAGTTGGTTTTTAATATTATAGTGGGATTTGCTATTTAGGGGTGTTTCCTGATCTCGACCTTAGGTGTACCTATTTCTCAAGGATGGGCTGCATCCCAGAGGCTAGCCAAGCAGTTCGTGGATATTCACGCGGTTGCAGACTCAGTGCCGGGCAAGGTGGTTTCTTTACCTCCAGAGGCCCAGCGGGTATCATCTCCTCTTAAAGCTAAGGCATGGGAGGCTGCTCTGGCAGGCCACCCTCATCGTCAGTGGGTGAAGTTGCTTCTCGACGGCATGATTTTGGGTGTACGTCTCGGTTTTGATGGGCGCCCGGTTCGTTCTGCAGGTCGCAATTTGCCATCTGCATCAGAGAATGCATCAGTAGTGCGTGATTACTTGAAGAAGGAGCAAACTCGAGGGTCCATTTCCGGCCCTTGGTCCCCAGGTGAATGCGGTGAGGTGGTCATCAACCGTTGTGGCGTTATACCAAAGTCTGGCAAGCCTGGTAGATGGCGCCTCATAGTGGACCTTTCTTTTCCAGATGGTGGTAGTGTCAATGGGGGCATCGACAAATCTCTCACGGCCATGAGATATGCATCAGTCTTGGATGCTGCTAAAATGCTGTTGCATCTTGGCCCCGGGACATTGATGGCCAAAATTGACATTGCTAGTGCCTACCGAATTATCCCGGTTCATCCTAAAGATCGTTATCTGTTGGGAATGTCTTTTGATAAGAAGGTGTACATTGACACCCAGCTTCCTTTTGGCTTATCTTCTGCTCCAGTTTTGTTTAATGCTTATGCGGATGGCTTGGAGTGGATTGTACGTACCAAGGGTGTAAAGTTCATCCTTCATTATTTGGATGATTTTCTTGTCCTGGGCAGTCCTGAGTCCAAGGAGTGTCAGTCTGCATTGGATTCATTGAAGGATTGCTGCCAAATGTTGGGTGTTCCTTTGGCCATGGAGAAGATAGCGGGGCCCGTTACAGTTTTGCAATTTTTGGGGTTTGAGTTGGATTCAGAGACAATGGAGATCCGCTTACCGAAAGAGAAGTTGGACCAACTGGTCCTTTTATTGGGGTCGTGGGTCTCTAAGAAGTCTTGTGTCAGAAAGGAGCTGGAGCATCTTTTAGGGAAGTTGAATCATGCTTGCACGGTGCTTCCCCAAGGCAGAGTCTTTCTTCGAAGGATGTATGATTTACTGAGTGTTGCCCGCAAGGGTCATTTTCATATTCGGCTAAATCAGGGTTTTCGATCGGATTTAGCTTGGTGGCAAAGCTTCATGTCCCATTGGAATGGCCGCTCGCTAATGGCTTTGGTTGGCGCTGCAGTTCCATCAGTGGTATTTTCATCAGATGCTTCCGGAGGCTGGGGCTGTGGTGCTCTTTGGGGTAATCATTGGATACAGGGTGCATGGCCCATTGGTTGGGAGGATACTTCGATCATGGTCAAAGAGTTATGCCCGGTGGTTTGCGCCTGTGCTATTTGGGGTGATGTGTGGCGAGGACAGGTGGTGCTTGGAGAATGTGACAACTTGTCTGTAGTTTGTGCCGTAAATAGCGGTACAGCGAGGGAGAGCTCGGGGATGGTGATGCACCTGCTTCGCACACTGTTTTTTGTGGTATCATATTTTGGGTTTTCTCTAAGGTTGAAGCATGTACCGGGCAAGGAGAATGGCCCGGCCGATGCTATTTCTCGCGATAACTGCCATCAATTTTTTCTTCAGGTGCCTACAGCAGACAAAGAGCCCACGCCAATTCCTGCTCCTTTGTGGAAATTAGTGGTGATGGAGAGGCCGGACTGGCTCTCCAACAGGTGGAGGACTCTCTTCACCAGTTCTTGGCAGCAGGAATTGCGCCCTCAACAGCCCGAGCTTATGCAGTGGGTAGAAGGCGCTTCGAGGAGTTTTGCCAGCGATTGCAATTGACCCCTTACCCTACATCAGAGAGGGTGCTTCTTCATTTTGTAGCATCTTTAGGACAAGATAAGCTCTCACATCAAACTATCAAAGTATATTTAGCTTCAATTCGTCATATTCATGTATTGCGGGGGTTAGCTTTTATCGGAAGTTCTCCCCGTGTGCACTTGCTTGTGCAGGGCATCAAGCGGGTGAATGGGGTTGTCAATCGACCCAGACTGCCTATTACAGACCGGATTTTGAGAAAGTTGAAAACTGCCCTTAAATCGAACCCCTCTAGTTATCAGAATGTTATGCTCTGGGCCGCATGCAATGTTGGTTTTTTTGGTTTCTTACGATGTGGTGAATTTGTGGTACCTGACGGAGTGGCATTCAACTCTGACATTCATTTGACTATAGCGGACGTGTCATTCGATAACCGGTCTTCACCCAAGGTTGCTAGTGTTCGGATAAAGGCCTCAAAGACGGATCCTTTCCGGGTGGGGGTCACTATCTACCTGCCAAAAACATCCAAGGACCTCTGTCCAGTGGAATCTTTACTGGCTTATCTCAATTATCGTGGTTTTGCACCAGGCCCCTTGTTCTGCCTCGAGAACAAACAACCTTTGCGGAGATCCTTGTTTGTACAGCTGGTTCGCAATGCATTGGGGTCTCAGGGCATTGACAGTGTCAAGTATTCAGGTCATAGTTTCCGCATTGGAGCAGCTACTACAGCAGCTCAGGTCGGAATTCCCGAGAGCTGTATTAAGCTTTTAGGCCGTTGGGACAGCTCGGCTTATCAGTCGTACATCAAGACACCTCAAGATCAGTTAGTGGCATTTGCTGCACGCTTGGTGGATAGTTAACTCCCTTTATACCTTTATACTTGTTATTGTTTAGTGATTTGTATTCTACTTTAGAGCTCAATTAACGGTTTAGTTCTAATTGGTGTACTGAATGTTGTTCTGGTTATTATTATTTCAAACAGGGGGTGAAGCTTATCCGTTTCGATCTTCGTATATATTGTGTTTTGCTTACTTAGCTTCATAGGATAGGTATGGTTGTGATTTTACTCGGGTGCAGAGGCTGAACTGCTTTGCTTGTGATATGAGATGCGGTAACGGGGACGGCAATACAAGTAGGACTCACTTCACAATGGGTCACCAGTGTTCGGCGGCAAGGTCGTTGCTCGGCGTGCTCGTGGTTTGGGGTATTCCAGCTGCGGCTGTCATTTGTGGAAGAAGCATGGCTTCCCCAAACCACGTGGTGAGGGGGGCGTGCCCTTTAACGTCCCAACCGACCGCCAGTCATGGGTATCATTCGATGCCGTGACTAGTTCGGTACGGTTGATCGACAGGGGGTTCAGTTACGGTGTTCCAAATAGTGGGCTCAGCTCTTCTGTGGTCTATGCTCAAGGTAGTGAACATAATTAAATGGAGATTACGGAGGTAATCGGAGTTAATTAGGGAGCGTACGGGCTTCACGCTTTGGGTGGAAGCGTCGGTGCGAGGAAAATGGCGCGGTCGAAGCGGGTATGAGGGGCGTTATTCGAATTGCATTAGAGAGTTTCGCGACCAATGCAAGCTAGAAAAGGGGGATGCAGTCCAATGAGGGGGGTAACTAGGTTGCTGCGACAACGAAGGTAGCTATTCTGTAAACAGAACCCATAGCCTAGTGGAAGCTCTGCTGACGCTCTTCTTTTGATCCCGCCCTCCCATTTCCCTCCTAGTTTGTTCTCTACAGTTTGGGGCTGCCTTAGCAGCACACCTTAGTATTGGGATAGGTTGGATAAGTGCGCCGTTCGGGGGACCATTAGATAGTGGAACGTTATATAGGTGGGATTTGGGAGGGGATTTGTAGTAGCGGGGTAAGATTAGTCTAGTAAGTCGTAATCGTGGGTGGATCCGCTTAGATAGAGGTTAGGTCGGGCTGCGCTAGTTTAGGGGACGCGCCGAAGCGGTTATAATAGGGCTGGACGGGTGTTGGGCGTATGTTTTTTCCTTTTATTTTCACATAGGTCGTCAAGATAGCTGTCCCGATCGGTCAGCGTCATTCTCCACCAGTAATTCTGGTGTGATAAGGTTGGGTGTTGAAGAAGCATGGCTTCCCCAAACCACGTGGTGAGGGGGGCGTGCCCTTTAACGTCCCAACCGACCGCCAGCTTAGTGGGTTTTGTTTAATTGAATTAATTTAATTCGTTAAAGGGCACGCCCCCCTCACCTAAGTTGGTTCTTCTTCAACACCCAACCTTATCACACCAGAATTACTGGTGGAGAATGACGCTGACCGATCGGGACAGCTATCTTGACGACCTATGTGAAAATAAAAGGAAAAAAACATACGCCCAACACCCGTCCAGCCCTATTATAACCGCTTCGGCGCGTCCCCTAAACTAGCGCAGCCCGACCTAACCTCTATCTAAGCGGATCCACCCACGATTACGACTTACTAGACTAATCTTACCCCAACACAAACACAAACACAAATGGTTCTCAGTTTTACATAACTTTACAGCCTACTCCATGGATGGATAAGCAGTATGTTGCTTTTGGGTATGTTGTCTGTACATACGTACGTTCTGAATGTGTTGATACTTGTAGTACTGCACAAAGTACTTAATGTGTAGCTTTTTTACTGGTATAAGGTTAAAATTGTGTAACAGTTAAATATTTGTTTTTGTCATCTACATACGTACATGCATGTACATTGTGCACTATTTGTGACACTCGTGTTTGCCTATTCCAACCTATCCAGACGCCTCGTGGAAGGAAGCAAAACCTTATCCAAGTTAAGAAGTTTGGAGACACAGAACGAAAGACCTGTTAGAGATGTCATAATCCGTGACTGTGGCATTGTACAGAAGTTGGATGTACTTCGTATGATGTAGATGTTTGACTGTCATGTTTACTGCTAGTTTTAGCCTACATGTCCTCTACTGATGTCAGTCTTATGCCTTGAACAGTTCATCACTTTTATTTGTGCTGGCATTTATGTGTATTTTCCAACCTCATATTTATTTGTATACAGTACTATAAGAAGAAACAGAACTCCGCTATATATCAAATTCCAGACTGGAGAATTATATAACTACAGCAAAACCTCGTTAGTAAGAACACTGTTAATGAGTAATACCTGGTTAGGAAGTACTAACTGTAACTAGGATATGATACTCCAGCTTATAACCCATAATACTAATCTATATGGTTAGCAAGTACAACTGCACGATAATAGCGATTTAATTGGAGGTCGATCCCCAGGTGTACTCACTAACGAGGTTTGACTGTACATGATGGAGATTACGGAGGTAATCGGAGTTAATTAGGGAGCGTACGGGCTTCACGCTTTGGGTGGAAGCGTCGGTGCGAGGAAAATGGCGCGGTCGAAGCGGGTATGAGGGGCGTTATTCGAATTGTATTAGAGAGTTTCGCGACCAATGCAAGCTAGAAAAGGGGGATGCAGTCCAATGAGGGGGGTAACTAGGTTGCTGCGACAACGAAGGTAGCTATTCTGTAAACAGAACCCATAGCCTAGTGGAAGCTCTGCTGACGCTCTTCTTTTGATGATGTCTGAAGATACGGTTACAGTTTCTTCCTTGTCCCAGACTGTCGCCGACTTGTCGGCCGCCGTGTCATCGATCCAGAGACAGCAAGAGAGGTTGCTGGATACCCTGGTGTCGTCTCAGGTTCAGCCCTCCTCCAACGGTCCGAGTCACGACTCCAATAGTGGGTCTGGAGGCTCGGGTGAGTTTTTATTTTGTTTTGTCGTTGTAGCGGTTGTGTTCTTATGTTTTTGTCTTTAATTTCGGTAGTTTATTGTGGCAGGGTATGGCCTTGGCTAGCTTTAATTTGTCGGAGTGTTTTCTTTTCGGAATATTTGTTTTTGTTCGTTACTTGTGATGCGGCAGGATTGTTTTTATGTTTGTGGTTGCAACAAATGGTTTGGTTACCTTTTGCGTGGGAGGTATGGTACTTGTGGCTTCCCAGTTTACGAATTCTTTTGGAGTCACCCTTTAGCAAGGTCTTAGTTGTGTGCATATTAGTTCATTTGTTGTGTGCTGTAGGTGGGTGGGTAAGTTTCTGGTTGTCCTTTCTTGTATTTGTTCCGTTATAGTCGCTGGTTCTTAGGGGTATTTGTGCTACTGTGGAGCTGTTTGTAAGTTTTCTTTGATTGCTAGAGGCTCAGGTGGTGTCGTTGTATCACGTTTTCCTTTCACTTCTCGTTTCGGATATGATTTTCGGGGAGCTGTTCTGTTAGGGCTCTCTTCTATACTATGATGGGGGTTCAGTTTTATTCGGAGACAACCTCTTGTGTTTCTCCAGGCTCTCGGCTGTGGGTACCAGCATTTGGAGATGTCCTCTAGTGGCTCTCCTCTCTCTCTCTCTTAGACTATGACTTTTAGCATGACCCGCTATAGGGTCCTCTATGCTCATTATCATGGGTAGGGTCATTTGGAAGATGTCCTTTTGAGGATTTCCCCTTTGCATGATATATCGGTTACTGGATATCTCTGTGTCTTACAGAATATTCTCTATAGACTCTGTATTTTGGCTTCGTTGTGGTCACGAGGTCGTATGTAGTTCGGCGTTCACGTTGGCTTGTATGATTGTATTTTCTGTTAGGTCACAATGCGGGCTCTGCCCACTCTGGTCAGGAACATGGGACTCTTTCTGGTAAAGAGCCAGAACCATTATCGTCGTCCCCTTCTACTCCAGCTTCAACTCCGGTTGAAAAAGCAGAATCTGGTTTTGTTCCAGGAGCTGGCTTGCCCGCTATACCTGCTACTTTGGTGTCCCGGATTACTCGGGGAGAATTTATAGATCTGGGGGAGCTGCTTCCGGAGTATATTGGGGAAATGTTTTTAAAGTCCCAGCAGTCGAGCAAACATGCTAAGAAACCCCCTCCTATTGAGAAGCCTACCGAGTGGATGCTGGTCTTTTCTTGTTTTGTGGCGGTCATGGTTCACTACAAACCATCTTTGGCTTCAAGTCTGGTCGCGTATCAGGCGTCAATCATGCGTCTGGTGCGTGATTATCCTGGACGTGCGTGGTGGACCTACGATCGGTCTTTCCGCCAGAAGATGGCTGCTTCTCCTGAGGGAGACTGGGGAAAGTTAGACCATGATTTGTGGGCGTTGGCCATTGGAGCTCGTTCTACGCAGGAGTATAAAGCAAACACTCCTCCCCGGCGTCCAGCTCAAGCTTGCGATAATTGGAACTTGCGTAGGTGTGATAAGATGTACTGCCCTTTCCCTCATGTCTGTTCCTTTTGTGGCCGCTCTGGGCATAAGGCACCATATTGTGGCCGTGCTAGGCAGGAGGAGGGGCAGCTTCCACCACCCTTCATGGGTCCTTCCGGTCATCCACCGGGGCCAATTAGGTCTCCCTTCATCCGTTATGGTAGAAGGATGTAAAAATTTGCTGTTAACTCAGGCTTGTGAGACACTTACATGTATGCTATGGTCTGGGACTATATATACTTGTATAATTCTTATTTAGATCTTAAATTGTAGACTTTTAGTATCTGGTTCTTGTATTTGATTTTAGGTATTTACGTGTTTTAGCTGTAATCTTTTAATATTCCACTATTTATAGTATGTGTAATTGATTCCATATCGTTTTCAATCAGTTCTCGGTTGACCAACAAGTCTAGGTCTAGCAGAGTTGGTTTTTAATATTATAGTGGGATTTGCTATTTAGGGGTGTTTCCTGATCTCGACCTTAGGTGTACCTATTTCTCAAGGATGGGCTGCATCCCAGAGGCTAGCCAAGCAGTTCGTGGATATTCACGCGGTTGCAGACTCAGTGCCGGGCAAGGTGGTTTCTTTACCTCCAGAGGCCCAGCGGGTATCATCTCCTCTTAAAGCTAAGGCATGGGAGGCTGCTCTGGCAGGCCACCCTCATCGTCAGTGGGTGAAGTTGCTTCTCGACGGCATGATTTTGGGTGTACGTCTCGGTTTTGATGGGCGCCCGGTTCGTTCTGCAGGTCGCAATTTGCCATCTGCATCAGAGAATGCATCAGTAGTGCGTGATTACTTGAAGAAGGAGCAAACTCGAGGGTCCATTTCCGGCCCTTGGTCCCCAGGTGAATGCGGTGAGGTGGTCATCAACCGTTTTGGCGTTATACCAAAGTCTGGCAAGCCTGGTAGATGGCGCCTCATAGTGGACCTTTCTTTTCCAGATGGTGGTAGTGTCAATGGGGGCATCGACAAATCTCTCACGGCCATGAGATATGCATCAGTCTTGGATGCTGCTAAAATGCTGTTGCATCTTGGCCCCGGGACATTGATGGCCAAAATTGACATTGCTAGTGCCTACCGAATTATCCCGGTTCATCCTAAAGATCGTTATCTGTTGGGAATGTCTTTTGATAAGAAGGTGTACATTGACACCCAGCTTCCTTTTGGCTTATCTTCTGCTCCAGTTTTGTTTAATGCTTATGCGGATGGCTTGGAGTGGTTTGTACGTACCAAGGGTGTAAAGTTCATCCATCATTATTTGGATGATTTTCTTGTCCTGGGCAGTCCTGAGTCCAAGGAGTGTCAGTCTGCATTGGATTCATTGAAGGATTGCTGCCAAATGTTGGGTGTTCCTTTGGCCATGGAGAAGATAGCGGGGCCCGTTACAGTTTTGCAATTTTTGGGGTTTGAGTTGGATTCAGAGACAATGGAGATCCGCTTACCGAAAGAGAAGTTGGACCAACTGGTCCTTTTATTGGGGTCGTGGGTCTCTAAGAAGTCTTGTGTCAGAAAGGAGCTGGAGCATCTTTTAGGGAAGTTGAATCATGCTTGCACGGTGCTTCCCCAAGGCAGAGTCTTTCTTCGAAGGATGTATGATTTACTGAGTGTTGCCCGCAAGGGTCATTTTCATATTCGGCTAAATCAGGGTTTTCGATCGGATTTAGCTTGGTGGCAAAGCTTCATGTCCCATTGGAATGGCCGCTCGCTAATGGCTTTGGTTGGCGCTGCAGTTCCATCAGTGGTATTTTCATCAGATGCTTCCGGAGGCTGGGGCTGTGGTGCTCTTTGGGGTAATCATTGGATACAGGGTGCATGGCCCATTGGTTGGGAGGATACTTCGATCATGGTCAAAGAGTTATGCCCGGTGGTTTGCGCCTGTGCTATTTGGGGTGATGTGTGGCGAGGACAGGTGGTGCTTGGAGAATGTGACAACTTGTCTGTAGTTTGTGCCGTAAATAGCGGTACAGCGAGGGAGAGCTCGGGGATGGTGATGCACCTGCTTCGCACACTGTTTTTTGTGGTATCATATTTTGGGTTTTCTCTAAGGTTGAAGCATGTACCGGGCAAGGAGAATGGCCCGGCCGATGCTATTTCTCGCGATAACTGCCATCAATTTTTTCTTCAGGTGCCTACAGCAGACAAAGAGCCCACGCCAATTCCTGCTCCTTTGTGGAAATTAGTGGTGATGGAGAGGCCGGACTGGCTCTCCAACAGGTGGAGGACTCTCTTCACCAGTTCTTGGCAGCAGGAATTGCGCCCTCAACAGCCCGAGCTTATGCAGTGGGTAGAAGGCGCTTCGAGGAGTTTTGCCAGCGATTGCAATTGACCCCTTACCCTACATCAGAGAGGGTGCTTCTTCATTTTGTAGCATCTTTAGGACAAGATAAGCTCTCACATCAAACTATCAAAGTATATTTAGCTTCAATTCGTCATATTCATGTATTGCGGGGGTTAGCTTTTATCGGAAGTTCTCCCCGTGTGCACTTGCTTGTGCAGGGCATCAAGCGGGTGAATGGGGTTGTCAATCGACCCAGACTGCCTATTACAGACCGGATTTTGAGAAAGTTGAAAACTGCCCTTAAATCGAACCCCTCTAGTTATCAGAATGTTATGCTCTGGGCCGCATGCAATGTTGGTTTTTTTGGTTTCTTACGATGTGGTGAATTTGTGGTACCTGACGGAGTGGCATTCAACTCTGACATTCATTTGACTATAGCGGACGTGTCATTCGATAACCGGTCTTCACCCAAGGTTGCTAGTGTTCGGATAAAGGCCTCAAAGACGGATCCTTTCCGGGTGGGGGTCACTATCTACCTGCCAAAAACATCCAAGGACCTCTGTCCAGTGGAATCTTTACTGGCTTATCTCAATTATCGTGGTTTTGCACCAGGCCCCTTGTTCTGCCTCGAGAACAAACAACCTTTGCGGAGATCCTTGTTTGTACAGCTGGTTCGCAATGCATTGGGGTCTCAGGGCATTGACAGTGTCAAGTATTCAGGTCATAGTTTCCGCATTGGAGCAGCTACTACAGCAGCTCAGGTCGGAATTCCCGAGAGCTGTATTAAGCTTTTAGGCCGTTGGGACAGCTCGGCTTATCAGTCGTACATCAAGACACCTCAAGATCAGTTAGTGGCATTTGCTGCACGCTTGGTGGATAGTTAACTCCCTTTATACCTTTATACTTGTTATTGTTTAGTGATTTGTATTCTACTTTAGAGCTCAATTAACGGTTTAGTTCTAATTGGTGTACTGAATGTTGTTCTGGTTATTATTATTTCAAACAGGGGGTGAAGCTTATCCGTTTCGATCTTCGTATATATTGTGTTTTGCTTACTTAGCTTCATAGGATAGGTATGGTTGTGATTTTACTCGGGTGCAGAGGCTGAACTGCTTTGCTTGTGATATGAGATGCGGTAACGGGGACGGCAATACAAGTAGGACTCACTTCACAATGGGTCACCAGTGTTCGGCGGCAAGGTCGTTGCTCGGCGTGCTCGTGGTTTGGGGTATTCCAGCTGCGGCTGTCATTTGTGGAAGAAGCATGGCTTCCCCAAACCACGTGGTGAGGGGGGCGTGCCCTTTAACGTCCCAACCGACCGCCAGTCATGGGTATCATTCGATGCCGTGACTAGTTCGGTACGGTTGATCGACAGGGGGTTCAGTTACGGTGTTCCAAATAGTGGGCTCAGCTCTTCTGTGGTCTATGCTCAAGGTAGTGAACATAATTAAATGGAGATTACGGAGGTAATCGGAGTTAATTAGGGAGCGTACGGGCTTCACGCTTTGGGTGGAAGCGTCGGTGCGAGGAAAATGGCGCGGTCGAAGCGGGTATGAGGGGCGTTATTCGAATTGTATTAGAGAGTTTCGCGACCAATGCAAGCTAGAAAAGGGGGATGCAGTCCAATGAGGGGGGTAACTAGGTTGCTGCGACAACGAAGGTAGCTATTCTGTAAACAGAACCCATAGCCTAGTGGAAGCTCTGCTGACGCTCTTCTTTTGATCCCGCCCTCCCATTTCCCTCCTAGTTTGTTCTCTACAGTTTGGGGCTGCCTTAGCAGCACACCTTAGTATTGGGATAGGTTGGATAAGTGCGCCGTTCGGGGGACCATTAGATAGTGGAACGTTATATAGGTGGGATTTGGGAGGGGATTTGTAGTAGCGGGGTAAGATTAGTCTAGTAAGTCGTAATCGTGGGTGGATCCGCTTAGATAGAGGTTAGGTCGGGCTGCGCTAGTTTAGGGGACGCGCCGAAGCGGTTATAATAGGGCTGGACGGGTGTTGGGCGTATGTTTTTTCCTTTTATTTTCACATAGGTCGTCAAGATAGCTGTCCCGATCGGTCAGCGTCATTCTCCACCAGTAATTCTGGTGTGATAAGGTTGGGTGTTTAAGAAGCATGGCTTCCCCAAACCACGTGGTGAGGGGGGCGTGCCCTTTAACGTCCCAACCGACCGCCAGTCATGGGTATCATTCGATGCCGTGACTAGTTCGGTACGGTTGATCGACAGGGGGTTCAGTTACGGTGTTCCAAATAGTGGGCTCAGCTCTTCTGTGGTCTATGCTCAAGGTAGTGAACATAATTAAGTAGTCGTAAGCTGTATCTGTTCGAAGCTACTGCTATAGCTGTGTAGTATTGTGCACGTGACCTTGTTGCCAGGGGCGACTGTGCCATTCAAAATGGCCGACGTAGAAGTTCCCT
>CAUJGJ010000290.1:12500-19000 GCA_963170055.1 Halisarca cf. caerulea | reverse complement strand
CACCATCCTCCTCGATTCTCCTTGGTCAAAGTGCTGCTTCAACTCCTGGTCACTCTTCTTGTCTTCCTCGTCATTTTTTGTGGTTGTCTTTATCATCATAATTCTTCATCCTTTTACTCATTACCACGTGGTGGTAGCCATTTTCAGCACGTTAGTTTCCTATCCTCCTCTCAGCACAATTTCGCAGCATCCCTTGTAACTGAGAGCCATTGCACCTCCTTCTATTATACGTAGCTGTGAGAATGAGCATCAATATACATGTATATCTTATCTTAATATAATAAAGATAGGCCGATTTTTTGTTCGCAGTTCACTGACGCGCGCTTCGACTGACTGCGGACGACTGTTTACGATCGTCAACTGTAGGGTCTGGAAAGAGCACGTAAGGCTCCTCTTCACTTTTACTTGCGAAATGGCGAAATTTCGAAAATAGCCCGTACAAGCCTACGAGCCGCCATGTTTGTTGTACGGACGAATCTAGTCTGGCGTAGCCCAGACCCTATTCCTCCATTTTTTTATGACGTCATTACTTGGTCGCCTTCCCGGTGACGTCAGTCACGGCGAGAATGGGTCTGGCTACGTCAGACTAGGACGAATCCTGACAGGAATACGACTTTTACCTTCGAAATGGTTGTCCGCTAACTCCTCCTGGGAAAAAGATGCGAGTACTGTCTGACTACGGCGAATGTTCCAAAATAAACTTGGTGAGTGTCCTTATCTATAAGGCGGAATAATTTACGCGTTGGAAACTGAAGCGGCATCGGTGGCAAAAAAAGATGTCAACAGCCATGTTCGTGTGAGGAATAAATCAATCAGAATCAAAAGACAGACATGTAGACCTTAGAATAAAGAAAGAAAAAATAACACTATAATTTATATCACAGTAAGGTTAACAATATGTGTTACCGAAATCTAGTCAAGTAGAGGGGATGTGGCCCTCTGCAATGGCGAGATCAATTTGCTGTGTCGACTGCCCATTGAATCGCAATTGTCTGGTGCCCCTGATAGCAGCAATAGATGATCGTAGGAGGCTGAATGACAGTCTGCATCTGAGCCACTTCATCACCATGCTGTAGCTCTGTCCTCGCTTGTAGGCCAGAAGGGTTGCCAATCGCTTGTACACAATGGTGGTGGA
Organism: Halisarca cf. caerulea; assembly: GCA_963170055.1. Classification (NCBI taxonomy): domain Eukaryota; kingdom Metazoa; phylum Porifera; class Demospongiae; order Chondrillida; family Halisarcidae; genus Halisarca; species Halisarca cf. caerulea. The sequence continues at coordinate 17,865 of CAUJGJ010000290.1, read as the reverse complement.
TGGGCCCATTCCACCAGTGGCTGAAAATACCAGTGGGGCAAAAGAACCGTGTTCCACCTCTCTGATTCTTTGGTCATAGGCTCTTCTCTTTTCTCTCTCATGCCGGATGAATGTAGTGTTGATAGATGAGTTCTGGTTCGAAGATGCCAACGGGTTAAAAACCCTTACATCAAAAAATGCATCTTGAAATCTATTCCAGAAACCTCTACATCTGATATCTACCCGGCTTTCATCTTGGATGTTTGCGGACCTCCCATGAAGGACCTCACCAGTGAGTGGTTGTAGGGGAGGCTCAATCTCTGTGGAGGTGCTGACTTCATCCATCAGTGTTGCTGTGAGGTCACGGATGTCATTGTGTCGGTGAATTGGCAAACCTCCTTTGGTACAACTGAGTGCGTGTTGTACAGAGTTGGCTTTTCCACAGGAACAGACAGAGGGAATCTCATTTGGTTGCCACCCATACCTTAATGCTAGGGCATCTTTGAAGGCCCCTTTATGTAACGAGAATCCATGCTCTTCAATTGGGAGTGTTCCGAGCCAAGCAGAAGCTCCCTTCTCTTGTGCCAACACGGTTGCTTTACGTGTAGTGCTGGTCAGCGAGCCCAGTGTTGCTGTCATCTGCTCTTCCTTTGTTTTCTGTTTTCTTCTCTGGCATGTCTCTGAGTTACTTTCTGTTGAGCTTCAATTTCCACACTATTTTCCACTGTCTGCTTAAGGATGGATTTCACAAGAGGTTCAGTTACGGCAACTGAGTTGGAGAATTCATGGTCTGCTATATGTGACAGGATAGGAATTCCAAGTCCACCAAGGTTTATGGGTAAGGCAAACAGTTTTCTGTCTGCGTCACTGATGGCTTGTTTTCCTGTTATAGCTGGTAATACCTTTTGACGTATGGTATCCTCAATAGGCTGCAGCAAGTCTGTGATGTTTTTAGTAGTCCTTACTAAGTAAGACCATCGATGCTTCACACTAAAAATCAATGCAGAGTACGCAGCCTGAGGTTGAGAGGCTGCAATGTCTGCAAGCCGCTCTAGCTCCAGCATCCACTGGCAAACTTTCTTTCGTATGAAGACTTCCTTGAATGAGCTATCACCAATGGCCGAACCCAGGTACTTACCTCCAGCAGAGGTAATCTGGATTCCTGTATCTTTAAAGATGGATTCTGCTTCCTCTCGGCAATGTTCCTTGACCACAAGAAGGGACTTGGAGGGGTTGATGACATACCCATAACTCGAACCAAGCTTCTGCAACTCATCCCACCATTTCTTGAGGGAAATGATGGTGCCCCCAGCAGAGGAGTCATCAGCATACCAAATCTGGTCGGCAAAATGCTGCAGATGTAGAATTAATGGCAGTATGCCAATGGCATACATGGCCATTGCCTGGGGATCACCCTGTGTTGTGCCCTCTCTTGAGAGGATGATCTCACCATCAATGAAAAGGGAAGGTTCCAGCCGATAGGTGTTCACCAGTGCAGCAGCAAATACAGGACAAAGCTTCTGGACATTCATCAGTGTAGCTTGACGATTTAGGCTGTTGAACGCATTTGATGCGTCAATCAGTAGAACTCCCTCAGTGGTGTCTTCATCAAAGAGAGCATCCAGGGCATGGATCGCTGCTTCACAGCCACTTTTCTGTCCCACACATAGCTGGTGAGCTCCAACTGTGTTTTGGATATCGGATCGGATGATTGAAAGAATGGCTTTGCTCATTATTCTTCTTGAGACCTCACCTACACCAATAGGTCTAACCCCTGGACATTTGTCCAAAGCGATTAGCCTGCTGGCTGTGAGGGGCTTCAGAGGCTCTGGGTCAACAAAACTTGAACTAATTCTTCGCGCTGTACCCGCCAAAGCATCTCGCAAAACTGAGGAAGCTTTCTGAAATGAACAACACATTCTTCTCCATAAACACGCATCAACACCAGAGGGACCAGCACCTCCCTCCGTATTCAAAACAGACCTCAGGATTGAGAGACCATCAATTTCATCAAATAAAACAGCATGTGACGGAGTGGGATCCTGTGTTACTGGTGTGATCATTGCTGCATCAATTGGACGTGAGGGTGGGTGCTTATCTCGCAGAATGTCCCGTACTGTTTTGCCTTCAACAACATGATTTAAAGGGAGTACACTTGAGTGATTCTCTTCAGTGATCAGGCGAGTAGCTGCCTTCACTTTACCGGACATCATCAATTCGGCAAATTTCCTTGCGATGGGCTTGGACTGCTGGAGAATCGTGTTGGCGGATAACCTAGCCTGGATTGCTTTAGCTTCATCAAAAAGTGCCAGGAAATGGCCAGCTTCCCATTCTTTCATTCTTCTTTCTAAGCACTTACTGTGGTCTTTGCTTCTGGAGGTTTTGAAAGGTTTCTGTAGCACTAGTGCTGGAAAAACCATAGCAGCTTTGATGGCCACTCCTTCTTCACTCCACAGCCATGTTCGTGCGCAATGATAAGTACGTATACGGGTTTCCCGTAGAAATCCGCCACTTATCCTTCGAAATATATATGTATAATCCTGTTAGATATTTATTTTGGGAACATGCATGTGCAGGAATCCATTACAGTTTGTATGTGTGACAAAATTAGTGTGTCTGTGTGTGCATATAATATGTGTGTACAGCACATGTTTGCATGTGTGTGTGTGTGTGTGTGTGTGTTTGTGTGGGTGGGTGGGTGGGTGTGGGTGTGTGTGCGCGCGTGTACGTGTGGGTGTGTGTGCATGCGGGCATGTATGTGTGTGTATGTGTGTGCGTGCGTGCATGCATGTGTGTGTGTATGTGTGTGCGTGCGTGTGTGCATGTGTGTGTGTGTGTGTGTGTGTGTGTGTGTGTGCGTGTGTGTGTGTGTACGTGTGTGTGCGTGCGTGCGTGCATGTATGTGTGTGTGTGTGTGTGTGTGTGTGTGTGTGTGTGTGTGTGTTTGTGCAGTGTGTGTGTGTGTGTGTGTGTGTGTGTGAGTGTGTGCCTGCCTGTGTGTGTATGTGTGTGTGTGTATGTTTGTGCATGTGTGTGTGTGTGTGTGTGTGTGTGCGTGTGTGTGTGCACATGTGTGTGTGAGTGTGTGTGTGGGTGGGCTTACTCTAAATTTGGAAATTGCACTCAATAATTGGATTAATTCACTGAACACAACCTCTTCACTTGATATAAGGGTTGCACCCGCCACCCGAACTAGGGGTGAAGGCGGCCAAAGGCCGCCTTCTCCCCTAGTGTGCATAATATATGTTTTTGAGGGTTCATGTTATGAGTATATCATATATTAGTAGCCTGGCATACTGACATGTCCTTTAGCCTCTTCTTCGATCCTCCTCTCGGGTGCCTCTGACAGCTGCAGTTTAGTCCTTCTAGCCGTGTCAATCTGTGATAATCTATTGATTCAGAAACATTTGCATGTGGGTAATACTAATAGCCTACTAAGTGTACGTCCCAACATAGATACTAAATAATACTAGATGTATGCAAAGCATAGTAATCACTCTAATCTCGTACCCAGGCTCCCTTCCGCATGTTTTCTTTGTGGCAGACAGAATTAAGTGGGCTGGATACGAGTGTATGTACTCACTAGAGGTGATACATTTACTGTAAAATTTATATATGAATTATGTTTTGTGTAGGTTACATTTGATTTGCATATTTTGAATGGGTTTGCATTTTTGGCATATTTGCACCAATGCTGCATTCTGATGCTCGTGGAAATTTTGTCAAATTCAAAGAAGAAAGTCCGACAGTAAAATATAAACAGCTATAGAATAGTACAATCAACATCAATTATGGTATATGTGTAGCTTCACCTTGCCTGGGGTGTAATCCCAGTAAGGGTAATCTTGATGAATGATGAAGATTGCTGTACGTGTTTTGCAGTTGGAGCATCATGACTGGCTTGCATATCATGAAGTCTATACATTTATAATTTAAAAATAAAGTCTATGCTAAACATAGACATCATTTTATGCAAGACAATCATGATTGATGCTAATGATAACTTTCTTCTGAGTCATACACAGAATTCACAATTCCAGCTAAAATCAACTCTGCCACCCTTAGTGATGATCCACCACTTGGACCTGATATGATAAACGTTGGCAGGGGCCACATACAGCGCACTGCAGTGAAGTCAAAAATTTTATGATTTACGGATGAATCAGACTGCAGACATTAATTAGTCCCACAGGTTTGATTCGACGTGGCATCTCAAAATAATAAAATAGTGACACATAAATGTTTGCAACACTGATATCATTATGCCAATTTGCTTCACTTCGCAACTTACATCGCTAACGTAAAGCCTTATTTTAGGTATCAATAATGCTATTTCCGCAGCTTCCTCAAAGCCATAACTCGACACTTGAATAATTCTGCCATCAAAAAGTATTTCAAGTTAATCCAGTTGCCATTTCCATTTGAAGCACTGACAAATAGTCTATAAGAATAGTTATCAGTCTAATGGCTGGTAGATGAACAAAACTATCCTAGCCAAAAGGATCAAGAACGCAAACGAGGCAACAAAGAGAGTCATCTCGTTGAATGTATATATGAAGAATATCCAAACGGCCATGTCACATATAACATGCCCATGCTCTTTCTCATATATATCAATGACTTACCCAATGCAATTTCACATGCTACTTCCTATCTGTTTGCTGATGACACTCCCACTTCTTCCAGTACTATATATCAGGAGTCCCCCAAGGCAGCATCCTTGGCCCCATGCTCTTTCTCATATATATCAATGACTCACCCAATGCAATTTCACATGCTGCTTCCTATCTGTTTGCTGATGACACTAAACTCTTAAAGTCAATGTCAACTCACAACAACTCCCTGGTTCTGCAGCACAATATTGACGCACTTGTAGCTTGGTCATGCAAATGGAATCTCCCCTCAAACCAACACAAATCTGTTGCAATGAGACTAGCGTTAAAAACCCATCCTGACCCCCACAGTACACAATCAATGACAGCTAGCAACATGATTGTACTGAGTAACCACAAAGACCTGGGAATAGTTGTCGATAAGAAACTCTCTTGGAGTGCCCACTACTCCCTAATATGTACCAATGCCTACAGAGCTTTAAACTTTGTCTGCAGAAGCATCAGCAATTCCGTATCAATCCAATTGAAAAGGTCACTCTACCTAACACTCGTCAGATCCAAAGCAACATATTGCTCCCAACTCTGGAGACACGACTGATTAAAGACATTACATCACTCGAAAACAACCAACGTAGATCTTCCAAATACATCTTAAATAACTACACGATGAACTACAAGCAAAGACTGATCACACTTGACCTCCTTCCACTAATGTACCACTATGAACTACAAGATCTACTGTATCTAATTAAACAATTAAAACAACCTCATGC
>CAUJGJ010000290.1:0-2500 GCA_963170055.1 Halisarca cf. caerulea | reverse complement strand
TAACAAAGCCACTTTATGTTAGAAGCAATAGTGACTGCAAGAACCACACTCTATGTATATTTAACTACTATACACTTGTTATATGCATGGGTTACACCTGCGGGATAGGGTAAAAGCAGTCAAAGACCAAAATAGTATTGGCCTATACAATAATTGTTACAGTAGTCCTAGCTTACTCTTGATATAGAAATTATGCACTCAAATAGACAAATTCACTTAATACAATCTCTTTACTTTATATAATTAATTATTGCACCCGCCACCTGAACTAGGGATGAAGGCGGCCTTTGGCTACTTTCTCCCCTAGTTATTTATACTTTCTAGTATCTTACATCATTCAGACCATAAATTTTAGCACCATGGAGAAGGGTAGGTTTATATCTGATCGGTGTGGTGCATGAATAACAGTTTTAAAGCATCAAAGTTGGTAATATGAAATGAGTTTACTTATATAAATAAATAAAGGACCTGCTACAATAATAAGTATTTACCCCTCCCTGTTGTCCACCTCCATGAATATCCGAGTATAATACAGAATCATATACGCATGTTTTTTCCATTTTTTTCATTCTTGTTCACTTTGCTTGTTTATACAACAATCTAGGACAATCGTATTGTTTGTTCTGTCCTTTTCTCTTATTCAGTTTGTTTCTCTCTGCAGTACTTATGCTGAGGTCAAGGGTTACTTTTGGCCAAGACCAGAAATAAATTCTATCTATTCTATAGCATTATAGACAAAACATACACAGAAATCCTACTTAATATGGAAAATTATTCCAGATAGTTGTGATAGTTGGAGATAAAAAATGACATGATCCTTGCAAACACACACAACATAGAACAGAACTGCCATGCCCAATAGGCTCAGCCAAGTGAATGAGACAACCCAAAGTTTTTCTTTTCTGTCATCACCAGCATGGGACAAGACTGACTTCTGCTATTCACCATGTATGTATGCCTGTTATGCTGGTGTCTTCCTTCTGAGACCATAGAATGCACATTATGAATTAATTCCACTTGCAGGTCTTCTAAGATCACCTGTAATTCCTCAAAACTTGGTCTTAAGTTGGGATCCAACTATAAACAATGAAGCAAAATAGCAGTGCACAAGGCATTCTGCAAGTAAACTATACAAAGAAAACCCCCAGAAATAGAGAAATGATTTATGGATGAGTTTCCATTTCTAAAAAGCACTAGCTAGGACAAGGTAAGGATGTTTGGTACATAGAGCTAGAAGGGAATAGGACTAGACATGCCCAAGGGCTAGATGGACACATAGGGTTACATACTTGGGGACAAACAGGCATATAGCTTTATAGACAGTTTAATTGGGTGCAGTGTGTAAACTCCTACATCCTGCATTAATTAGAACCTATACAGCATTGCCTTACATCCACAGGATGTGGGAGTTTGTTCATTGCAAACATCCATTAAACTCTGACAGCTCTTTGCCTATTCAGATCCAAGTATGTATATAAATAATAGAAGCAATGAGATGCCTAGCTTTATCTATGTCCATCTACAGTTATATTATAGTCCTAAGCATGTCTAGCTCTGTACCTATCCAGCTCTGTGCAACAAACACTAATCTACTTTGTTCCTGCTTTTTAGGGAATTAACGACACATGTGGGCCTATGTACATTCCTTTATAATTAATTTTCAGAATTGAGCTAAATTAGCCTTGCCATGTACAGAAAGACACTGCCACAATGCATAATGAGCTTGTACAAAAATAAAGAGAATCCATTCAAGTACAAAAGACGCTCCACATGGTCTAGAATGGTGGTAAAACTATTGCCACACATCCTTTGTAATGATCACTATATCTGTTTGAAACAGATGAGAATAATGTCAGAAGCTGAAATGATGACCTTTCATGTACAATGACCTTTTCAAAATTAAGCAAAGTAATGATAATAGGGGAACCATTTCATACTTCTTCTACTTTAACCAGAGAAATTGTAAATGTTTTTGAAGGTCTATATAAAATGTACCAGGGTGAAAAAATGTGTTTAGCCCTGATGTACGTATGAGCAGTCATATAGTTTTTTGTCGTACCTACTTATATGGACTACTACCAGAACTACTTTACGTACGTAGTATAGTAAAGTACACAATATACAAACACAATTCTGATTACCATATAGTGCCAAATTTTCAAGGCCAGAGCTTAATTGTCACTTTTTTCTAGGATGAGCACTGGAGCACAAAATTTGCAAACCACAAAAAATGGTGCACTGCTTGGTAGGTAGCAGCTGAAGGACAGACCCACAAAATTTATTTCCACAAATATTTCAAAAGTGGTCAACCACGAAAATTTAGTCTCTCAAAAATTTAGCACTGCAGGTTGTATATATTATATATAATATGCAGAAGGCTCATTTAAAAACAGCAAGTTATTCCGGATTTCAACTTGTTCAGGAGAAGCCGATAAAAGATGGCAATACATTTCCGGTTATAAATCGGAAACAAACTGGTCTATTGTATTCATGCTTGTAC
>CAUJGJ010000289.1:10000-16000 GCA_963170055.1 Halisarca cf. caerulea | reverse complement strand
TGGGGGTATACAGTATGAGTCAATAAAAAGTTACCGTACCGTTGCTGTTCTACTGCCGTTGCACGCCACGGCGTAGGAGAAAAAGTGACAGTATGCCGTACCGTTGTATCACATAGCCATTTTTTCCACTTCATGTGGCTTCTCAAGAATGTACTTGAGAAAAAAAGGCTGTAGCGACTTTGTAAACTTTCAGTTTTTAATATATTTTGTCGCTCATTTATGTGGGGATACAGAAGAGCTAGTACTCTCTAGATTTAATTAAGAGTGTGCGAAACGAAGAAACCACTAATTTAGGGTAGGGAAAAGCGGTGAGGTGTTTCTTGATGAAACTTGATTCAACTTGAATACCGGACGACCAAAGGAATCTCTTGATTCGCTTCAAACCACATAATGTATATCTATAAATTTTCCATGCGTAGAAGTGTATGCCAGTACATACCCCACAGTGTAGTACGGCCTGCGACAAATATGATTTTACTTGTAAGGCAAGTAAACGTCCTGTAAACGGCACGTCGTTGGCATTTTCCGAATGTTGAACAGCAACGGTACAGCAACGTTTTTGACTACTACTGTATTCCTGCTTACATATGAAATCTGAGGTTTTAGCCAGAGGCCTATGTTATGCATTTGACAATGTGTATAGAAGGATTTGGAATTTTTCGTTGGTGCATGTGTGTGTGTGTGTGTGTGTGTGTGTGTGTGTGTGTGTGTGTGTGTGTGTGTGTGTGTGTGTGTACATCTTATCTTCACTTACATAGTTGTGATGATATTGCTGCTTGCTTCGCCATCTATGTACGCAGGTTTTTACTCTTGCTTGGGCAGGCTCAATCATTTCAGATTAATGCCTGTGTTTGCATGTACAATATATAACTTTGTGGTTTTGTAGAAGACCATCTGTGCTTGTGGTTTTGTAGGAGAGCATCTGTGCTTGTGGTTTTGTAGGAGACCATCTGTGCTTGTGGTTTTGTAGAAGATCATTTGTGCTTGTGGTTTTGTAGGAGACCATTTGTGCTTGTGGTTTTGTAGAAGGAGACCATCTGTGCTTGTGGTTTTGTAGAAGGAGACCATCTGTGTTTGTGGTTTTGTAGAAGGAGACCATCTGTGCTTGTGGTTTTGTAGGAGACCATTTGTGCTTGTGGTTTTGTAGAAGGAGACCATCTGTGCTTGTGGTTTTGTAGGAGACCATTTGTGCTTGTGGTTTTGTAGAAGGAGACCATCTGTGTTTGTGGTTTTGTAGAAGGAGACCATCTGTGCTTGTGGTTTTGTAGAAGGAGACCATCTGTGCTTGTGGTTTTGTAGGAGACCATTTGTGCTTGTGGTTTTGTAGAAGGAGACCATTTGTGCTTGTGGTATTGTAGGAGACCACCTGTGCTTGTGGTTTTGTAGGAGACCATTTGTGCTTGTGGTTTTGTAGAAGGAGACTATCTGTGCTTGTGGTTTTGTAGGAGACTATCTGTGCTTGTGGTTTTGTAGGAGGAGACTGTCTGTGCTTGCCGATATGTGAAATATGCATAAACCTGTATCGGATATCGATATCAGAGTTTACATGTAATATTGTTGTACGTACGTACGTATGTGTGGACAATGTGATGTCGCATGCAAAATCTGTCATAACACCTTGTGTGTGTATACGTGGTCATAAGTGTTGTCCGTCACCACAGAGTGTATGTTTACACTGAACCAACCTTCCGGGCAACATAAGCCATGTGGATATTCTAATCACTATTCAGTAGAACTTGCTGCGTAAATACGCACCTCGAAGGGAAGACAATTCAGTACTTGTTATCAGAGGTACTTACTATCAGAACAGATTTATGTACTGTACATTTAGGAGGGGACGGAATGAGGAGCACTTGCTATCCAGGAGTGTGTGCTAATCCAGGTACTAAGCAAGCCCTACTATGTAATATTGTTTTATCTGTAGACAATGTGAGGTCGCTTACACGATCTGTCATAACACTGCGTACGTACGTATGTGTATGTAACATAGTGTCTGTGTTGATTCTGCATGTTCTCCACTTTGTGTGAAACTCATTAATCTTGGTCTACTTATGGTTACTGTTGTAGATGTGTGTATAACTAACTAGTTACATGGTGCACGCAGCACCCCTTGTGTGAACCAATAGTGTAGCACCCCTTGTGTGGACCAATAGTGTCTTTGTTAGGCTGTAATGTATACACTGTATGGTAGATGTGCTTGGAGTAGTGTGTCTGGGATTGGAGTGATTTGAGTTGAATTATTGTTGAAACCGATTGTTGAAACCGAGAACAGAGGTGATTCCACCGAGATCTGTAACAGCAACGCTACATGTACGTATACGATAACAAGTATTGTCAGTCACCGCAGAATGCATGCCTTTGCACCACAACAACCTTGCGGGTGACATGTGACATGTCGATATTCTAATCACAATGCGATAGAACTTGCTGAATAAGTACCTCGAAGGGAAGACAAAATTAGTAATTCTTATCAGAGGTACTTACTATCGGGACAGATTTACTGTATGTACTGTACATATGTACTAGAGGGACAGAATGAGGAGTACGTACTATCCAGGAGTATGCACTAAACCAGGTGCTTACTATCAGGGTAGGTTTATGTACATGAGGTATACACAGGGACAGAATGAGGAGTACGTACTATCCAGGAGTATATACTAAACCAGGTACTTACTATCAAGGTTGGTTTATGTACATGAGGTATACACAGGGACAGAACGAGGAGTACTTATTATCCAGGAGTATGTACTACACCAGGTACAGTTGAACTTGAACCTCTCAGTAATCGACTATGGTTGTAACAAATGTAGACCTTAAAAATTGCACCTATCTAGTACTCTATTGTAAATGAACCCTGATGTAGTGAACACCCTGATGTAGTGAACACCCTGATGTGGTGAGCACCCTGATGTAGTGAACCTATCCAGCGGTCCTGAGGGGGTTCATTACCGAGAGGTTTGACTGTACTTACTAAGCAAGTCCCACTGCATGTGATATTTTCGTGGACATGTGTGTGGACAATGTGATGTCTGTCACAACACTTTGTATGTGTATACAGTAACAAGTGCTGTCACTGACCGCAGAGTACATGTGTTTGTACTGAAACAACCTTGCAAGTGACATGCACCATGTGCATATTATAACCAGTATGTGACTACAGTGGTGCCTCTTTTGAGAGACCACCCTTACAGACGGGTAGAAGTTAATATGGGACTTACTACATTTGTGACCAGCAGAACCAGTCTTGCCAAAAAGGTGGTCTTTCGCAAGGGTGGTCTCTCAAAAGGGGTACTACTATATCAAATATATTCTGCACAATCCATAATTGTTCACACCAAATGAATGAATAGTGTTTTATAGTGAACATAAATAAAAATTGGATTATGTGTTGAAATTCACACTTGCTAAAGAGATGATGATGAGTTTGTGATATTCTCCACGTCTGTCACTATCATATGCAGCTACACCAAACAGCTCTACAGACATGCAGGTTGTCCTGTGATTTGTAAGGTAATAAAAAATCTGTTATAAATACGCCATAAGCAGTTTGTATGTATGTCTCGTGTTCTTGTCAATATTCTGTGTATGGGGCACATTCTCGTCATGTATGTGAGTACACACGTACATTGGCTGGAGCTTTCAAGACTATTTCTTGTGTTGTTGCCATAACAGTACATTTGGTCTCTTCTGTTCCGTGCTGTATTTCAAGGTACTCTGTAACATACAGTTTAATCTGTTCCTCCCAATTCCCGACATCTGTGGCTGAGCTGTACGTTAGGTTTGTACCATTTGTGTGTGTGTACAGCTGTGGTAATGTGTGGTAAAGTGCACATGCTTTTGATGCTTGAGTTTTGGTGGAATCTGGCAAATAGCAGCTCTTTGTTTTTGTTCTCCTTTTGACCATACGTATTTGTCCCATACTGCTAATGTGTGCTGTTGGACACTCTGTAGTGTGGATACAAAGAGGCAAGTATTAACACTGTTATTGTAACCTCTCTCTGTGTGTGTGTGTGTGTGTGTGTGTTGTGTGTGTGTGGGTGGGTGGGTGGGTGCACATGTGCCAAACGGCACAGTGTAAAGTCACCCTCCAACTATTATTATAATGGGAAATTATGAGTAGGCCTGGAATAATGCATACATGTAGCTTACATCATGATGAAATAACAGTGCCTAGGTAGTACTTACTGGATGACTTGGCAACCAGGTGTGGTCTTTATTTAGTATGCTAATTTTGTCCAGGAACTGATGTCATGAGTTTTTCTGCCTGAATGTATGTACCAGTGTGTGTGTGTACAGGCGCGTCCATCATGTGATAATTATTGCCTGTGTGCCATACCACAGTAGGTGATGTCACTATGTATTATGATAAGGTCTAGGGAAATATTACCAGACTTAATGATGACTTAATGACCTAATTGATGACCTAGATATCATTATAATAATATTGCACACCCTGGAAGCAGTCCTGACCTGATTGACCATTAACAGGAGTCATTAAGCTGTTCTGGCTAGGTGTAAGTACAATAGCAAGTGAGTGTGTGTGTGTGTGTGTGTGTGTGTGTGTGTGTGTGTGTGAGTGTGAGTGTGTGTGTGTGTGTGTGTGTGTGTGTGTGTGTGTGTGTGTGTGTGGTGTATATAAGTATGTGTACATGTTGTGTATGTGTGTGTGTGTGTGTGTGTGTGTGTGTGTGTGTGTGTGTGTGTGTGTGTGTGTGTGTGTGTGTGTGGTGTATATAAGTATGTGTACATGTTGTGTGTGTGTGTGTGTGTGTGTGTGTGTGTGTGTGTGTGTGTGTGTGTGTGTGAGTGTGTGTGTGTGTGTGTGTGTGTGTGTGTGTGTGTGTGTGAGTGTGTGTGTGTGTGCATGTGTATACAGTGCACTATTACATTCACAATCAGGCATCTGGAGTAGGGAGGTTCTACAGTACTGTATATGTATTTGCAGATGATACCACCATCTTTATCTCTGGAAAGGATCCTCAGCTTCTAAATCACTCACTACAATCATGCCTTGATCTAGCAAACAACTGGATGGAAGACAATGGATTCATACTAAATGTAAAAAAGTCCAAATGCATGCTCATTCACTCTCCTAGAACAAAAGGGACCACTCCACTCCTTCACATTCATCTTGGTGGCACAAAAATTGATCAGGTTTCCACTTTCAAGTTTCTCGGCATCCACATTAATGATACTCTAACATGGAACAGTCATATTGATCATCTCATAGGCAAAGTCTCCCGTAGTGTAAACCTTCTCAGGCGTCTTTCTTGGTTCCTTCCTCGTTCTATTCTTACTCTGTACCTTAAATCTTATATCCTACCCTGCCTTGATTACTGTGATGTTGTATGGAAAAGTTGCACTAAAAATGACTCCCAAAGACTCCAAACCCTCTTCAACTATGCTTGTAGAATTGCCCTTCATCGTCCTCGGTTGCACTCTTCTTCTGCTCTGTGGTCTGAACTTGGTCTGACTTCTCTTGATGTTCGCAGAAATCTCCATCTGGCTGAAATGATGTACAAGTGTTTCAATTCTCTCGCTCCTCCATATCTCTCCTCCCTCTTTCAACCCCCTTCTCATTCCTATGAAACTCGTACTCGACACCTACCAAATCTTCCTCGTGTCAAAACTTCTTTTGGTCAACATGCCTTCAGCTTCTCTGGCCTCTCTCTTTGGCGTTCCTTACCATCATCACTGCGATCAGCTGAATCTGAAACCACCTTTTCAAGACTTACTCGCACCATGCAACAAACAGGATCACTATTATAATAGTAGTTTGCATGTCCTGCATGATAAACTGATTTGCCATATTTCTATTTAAATCTTCATTAGACTACTTACCCTTGATCTACTGATACTTTATTTGCATGTCCTTTATTTTAATTCATTGCAATTTAATTCACATCAGACTTTTTAATTCATATTTTCTTCCTTTTTTATCTCTGCTTTTGCTTTTTGTATCTTTTCCTGGGCGCCTAGAATAGTAGCCATTGGCTAAAG
>CAUJGJ010000289.1:5000-7500 GCA_963170055.1 Halisarca cf. caerulea | reverse complement strand
TGTGTGTGTCCAGACACAAAGGCTTTCCAACATTGGGTGATTAGATTTCTTGTGTAATTGTATGTTTATGTGTGTGTGTGTGTGTGTATGTGTGTGTGTGTGTGTGTGTGTGTGTGTGTGTGTGTGTGTGTGTGTGTGTGTGTGTGTGTGTCCAGACACAAAGGCTTTCCAACATTGGGTGATTAGATTTCTTGTGTAATTGTATGTTTATGTGTGTGTGTGTGTGTGTATGTGTGTGTGTGTGTGTGTGTGTGTGTGTGTGTGTGTGTGTGTGTGTGTGTGTGTGTTTGCTTCTTATTTCACTTTACATTACTGTTATGATTTTGATGCTTGTTTCAACAACTGCATTAGCAGATATTTGCTCTTGTTCGGGCAGGCTCCAACATTTCAGATTGTCACTTGTTTTTGTATGTACATAGGTTTGTGGTATTGTAATACGGGACCATCTGTGCTTGTTGGATGTGCAAACACAAGTGTAAGTACATACCTGTAGATAGCAGTGATGTCAGTTTTTGTATGCAGTTGTACGTAGGCATGTGTGGACAATGTGATGTCGCATACACAGCCTGTCATAACACTTGTATGTGTATACGGTAACAAGTGTTGTCATTTACCGCAGAATACATGCCTTTGCACCGCAGCAACCTTGTGGGTGACATGTGACATGTCAGTATTATAATCACAGTACGATAGAACTTGCTGAGTAAGTACCTCGAAGGGAAGACAAAATTAGCATTTGTTATCAGAGGTGCTTCCTATCAGGACAGATTTATGTACTGTATGTATAGGAGGGGACAGATCGAGGAGTACTTACTTACTATCCAGGATTGCGTACTAACCAGGTACAGTTGAACCTCTCTACAATCAACCTGGGTTATAACAAACATAACATAACTTAAAAAGTACACGTATCTACTCTATTATAAATGAATCCTGATGTACTGAACACCCTGATGTAGTGAACACCCTGATGTAGTGAACACCCTGATGTAGTGAACACCCCGATGTAGTGAACACCCCGATGTAGTGAACACCCCGATGTAGTGAACACCCCGATGTAGTGAACACCCCGATGTAGTGAACACCCCGATGTAGTGAACACCCCGATGTAGTGAACACCCTGATGTAGTGCACCTTTCCAGTGGTCCTGAGGGGGTTTTTTACAGAGAAGTTTGACTGTACTTACTAAGCAAGTCCTACTGCATGTGATATTGTTGTGGGCATGTGTGGACAATGTGATGTCGCATGCACAGTCTGTTGCAACACTTTGTATGTATGTATACTGTAACAAGTGTTGCCATTCACCGCAGTGTACACGTGTTTGCACTGAAACAACCTTGCGGATGACATGCGCCATGTGGATATTATAACCAGTATGTGACTTCAGTGGTACGTCTTTTGAGAGACCACCCTTACAGCCCAGGTGATCTCTCATAAGAGGTTGTCTCTGATGAAGGGGGGGGGGGGGCTAGTTTGAGACATACTACATTTGCGCCCAGCAGAGCTAGCCTTGCAAAAAAGGCAGTCTTTCATGAGGGTGGTCTCTCAACAGGGTACTACTGGTTACCGTATATTCTGTACAATACATAATTGTTGGCATCAGATGAATGAATAGTATTTTATAGTGAACACAAATGAAAATTTTATTATATGTGTTGAAATTCACACTTGCTAAAGAGATGATGATGAGTTTGTGATATTCTTTACAACTGTCACTATCATATGCAGCTACACGAAACATCTCTACAGACATGCAGGTTGTCCTGTGATTTGTACAGTAATAAAAAATCTGTTATAAATACGCCACAAGCAGTTGTATGTATGTCACGTGTTATTGTCAATACTGTGTGTATGGGACACATTCCCGTCATGTATGTACGTATGTGTGTGCATCAGATGGAGTTTATAACACCATTTCTTGTGTTTTTGTTGCCGCAACAGTACATTTGGTCTCTTCCACTCCGTCCTTCATTTCAAGGTACTCTGTAACGTACAGTTCAATCGGTTCCTCCCAGTTCCCTACATCTGTGGCTGAGCTGTACGTAAAGTGTGTACCATTTGTGTGTGCGTACAGCTGTGGTGACATGTGGAGACCTGTGTTGTTGTAGTCATAGTTGGGGCAGTTCCTCCCATTCAATACAATGTGTGTCTCAAATTGTATGCTCGTGTGTGCGACGAAGCTTCCTGTTGAAGTTGGGCATCCTAGTTGTGCAGTTTTGCTACTTTGGGCTTTTCTTGTGTGCCATTGTGTCTGGTGACCATCAAAGCCAGTTACAAACTCGTCGTGGTGGCAGATCACATCTGTTGCTTTTTGTGGTCTGCCCAAGTGCACATTCTTTTGATGTTTGAGTTTTGGTGGACTCTGGCGTTTCGCAGCTCTTTGCTTTTGTTCTCTTTTTGACCCAATTTGTCCCATACTGCTTGTGTGTGTGAATGTGCAGCTGTTACACTCTGTAGTGCAATATAAAGAAGCATATGTTCACATTGTAGCCTTTGATAT
>CAUJGJ010000288.1:2500-86000 GCA_963170055.1 Halisarca cf. caerulea | reverse complement strand
CCACAGTACTTCAGAAAGGTCATGTGTGTCCACTGGGAATGTGCGTGGTGCTAGTGCCAAATATTGGTATTAGCACCAGCATATCCAATATTACACAAATACGCCCACAGTAGTTAAGAAACTTCATGTGTGTCCACTGGGAATGTGCGTGGTGCTAGTGCCAAATATTGGTATTAGCACCAGCATATCCAACACTACACAAATACGCCCACAGCACTTTAGAAAGGTCATGTGTGTCCACTGGGAATGTGCGTGGTGCTAGTGCCAAATATTGGTATTTGCACCAACATATCCTACACTACACAAATACGCCCACAGCATTTAAGAATCTTTATGTGTGTCCACTGGGAATGTGCGTGGTGCTAGTGCCAAATATTGGTATTAGCACCAGCATATCCAACATTACAGAAATACGCCCAAAGTAGTTAAGAAACTTCGTGTGTGTCCACTGGGAATGTGCGTGGTGCTAGTACCATATATTTGTATTAGCACCAGCATATCCAACACTACAAATATACGCCCATAGAACTTCAGGAAGGTCATGTGTGTCCACTGGGAATGTGCGTGGTGCTAGTGCCAAATATTGGTATTAGCACCAGCATATCCAACACTACACAAATACGCCCACAGTAGTTAAGAAACTTCATGTGTGTCCACTGGGAATGTGCGTGGTGCTAGTGCCAAATATTGGTATTAGCACCAGCATATCCAACACTACACAAATACGCCCACAGAACTTTAGAAAGGTCATGTGTGTCCAATGGGAATGTGCGTGGTGCTAGTGCCAAATATTGGTATTAGCACCAGCATATCCAACACTACACAAATACGTCCACAGTAGTTAAGAAACTTCATGTGTGTCCACTGGGAATGTGCGTGGTGCTAGTGCCAAATATTGGTATTAGCATCAGCATATCCAACACTACACAAATACGCCCACAGCACTTCAGAAACTTCATGTGTGTCCACTGGGAATGTGCGTGGTGCTAGTGCCAAATATTGGTATGAGCACCAGCATATCCAACACTACACAAATACGCCCACAGTAGTTAAGAAACTTCATGTGTGTCCACTGGGAATGTGCGTGGTGCTAGTGCCAAATATTGGTATTAGCAACAGCATATCCAACACTACACAAATACGCCCACAGCACTTCAGAAAGGTCATGTGTGTCCACTGGGAATGTGCGTGGTGCTAGTGCCAAATATTGGTATTAGCAACAGCATATCCAACACTACACAAATACGCCCACAGCACTTTAGACAGGTCATGTGTGTCCACTGGGAATGTGCGTGGTGCTAGTGCCAAATATTGGTATTAGCACCAGCATATCCAACACTACACAAATACGCCCACAGCACTTCAGAAAGGTCATGTGTGTCCACTGGGAATGTGCGTGGTGCTAGTGCCAAATATTGGTATTAGCACCAGCATATCCAACACTACACAAATACGCCCACAGCACTTCAGAAAGGTCATGTGTGTCCACTGGGAATGTGCGTGGTGCTAGTGCCAAATATTGGTATTAGCACCAGCATATCCAACATTACACAAATACGCCCACAGTAGTTAAGAAACTTCATGTGTGTCCACTTGGAATGTGCGTGGTGCTAATGCCAAATATTGGTATTAGCACCAGCATATCCAACACTACACAAATACGCCCACAGCACCTCAGAAAGGTCATGTGTGTCCACTGGGAATGTGCGTGGTGCTAGTGCCAAATATTGGTATTAGCACCAGAATATCCAACACTACACAAATACGCCCACAGTACTTTAGAAAGGTCATGTGTGTCCACTGGGAATGTGCGTGGTGCTAGTGCCAAATATTGGTATTAGCACCAGCATATCCAATATTACACAAATACGCCCACAGTAGTTAAGAAACTTCATGTGTGTCCACTGGGAATGTGCGTGGTGCTAGTGCCAAATATTGGTATTAGCACCAGCATATCCAACACTACACAAATACGCCCACAGCACTTTAGAAAGGTCATGTGTGTCCACTGGGAATGTGCGTGGTGCTAGTGCCAAATATTTGTATTTGCACCAACATATCCTACACTACACAAATACGCCCACAGCATTTAAGAATCTTTATGTGTGTCCACTGGGAATGTGCGTGGTGCTAGTGCCAAATATTGGTATTAGCACCAGCATATCCAACATTACAGAAATACGCCCAAAGTAGTTAAGAAACTTCGTGTGTGTCCACTGGGAATGTGCGTGGTGCTAGTGCCATATATTTGTATTAGCACCAGCATATCCAACACTACACAAATACGCCCACAGCACTTCAGAAAGGTCATGTGTGTCCACTGGGAATGTGCGTGGTGCTATTGCCAAATATTGGTATGGCACCAGCATATCCAACACTACACAAATACGCCCACAGCACTTCAGAAAGGACATGTGTGTCCACCGGGAATGTGCGTGGTGCTAGTGCCAAATATTGGTATTAGCACCAGCATATCCAACACTACACAAATACGCCCACAGCACTTCAGAAAGGTCATGTGTGTCCACTGGGAATGTGCGTGGTGCTAGTGCCAAATATTGGTATTAGCACCAGCATATCCAACACTACACAAATACGCCCACAGCACTTCAGAAAGGTCATGTGTGTCCACTGGGAATGTGCATGGTGCTAGTGCCAAATATTGGTATTAGCACCAGCATATCCAACATTACACAAATACGCCCACAGTAGTTAAGAAACTTCATGTGTATCCACTTGGAATGTGCGTGGTGCTAATGCCAAATATTGGTATTAGCACCAGCATATCCAACACTACACAAATACGCCCACAGCACCTCAGAAAGGTCATGTGTGTCCACTGGGAATGTGCGTGGTGCTAGTGCCAAATATTGGTATTAGCACCAGAATATCCAACACTACACAAATACGCCCACAGTACTTTAGAAAGGTCATGTGTGTCCACTGGGAATGTGCGTGGTGCTAGTGCCAAATATTGGTATTAGCACCAGCATATCCAATATTACACAAATACGCCCACAGTAGTTAAGAAACTTCATGTGTGTCCACTGGGAATGTGCGTGGTGCTAGTGCCAAATATTGGTATTAGCACCAGCATATCCAACACTACACAAATACGCCCACAGCACTTTAGAAAGGTCATGTGTGTCCACTGGGAATGTGCGTGGTGCTAGTGCCAAATATTGGTATTTGCACCAACATATCCTACACTACACAAATACGCCCACAGCATTTAAGAATCTTTATGTGTGTCCACTGGGAATGTGCGTGGTGCTAGTGCCAAATATTGGTATTAGCACCAGCATATCCAACATTACAGAAATACGCCCAAAGTAGTTAAGAAACTTCGTGTGTGTCCACTGGGAATGTGCGTGGTGCTAGTGCCATATATTTGTATTAGCACCAGCATATCCAACACTACACAAATACGCCCACAGCACTTCAGAAAGGTCATGTGTGTCCACTGGGAATGTGCGTGGTGCTATTGCCAAATATTGGTATTGCACCAGCATATCCAACACTACACAAATACGCCCACAGCACTTCAGAAAGGTCATGTGTGTCCACCGGGAATGTGCGTGGTGCTAGTGCCAAATATTGGTATTAGCACCAGCATATCCAACACTACACAAATACGCCCACAGCACTTCAGAAAGGTCATGTGTGTCCACTGGGAATGTGCGTGGTGCTAGTGCCAAATATTGGTATTAGCACCAGCTTATCCAACATTACACAAATACGCCCACAGTAGTTTAGACACTTCGTGTGTGTCCACTGGGAATGTGCGTGGTGCTAGTGAAAAATATTGGTATTAGCACCAGCATATCCAACACTACACAAATACGCCCACAGCACTTCAGAAAGGTCATGTGTGTCCACTGGGAATGTGCGTGGTGCTAGTGCCAAATATTGGTATTAGCACCAGCATATCCAACACTACACAAATACGTCTACAGCACTTTAGAAAGGTCATGTGTGTCCACTGGGAATGTGCGTGGTGCTAGTGCCAAATATTGGTATTAGCACCAGCATATCCAACACTACACAAATACGCCCACAGCACTTCAGAAAGGTCATGTGTGTCCACTGGGAATGTGCGTGGTGCTAGTGCCAAATATTGGTATTAGCACCAGCATATCCAACACTACACAAATACGCCCACAGCACTTCAGAAACTTCATGTGTGTCCTCTGGGAATGTACGTGGTGCTAGTGCCAAATATTGGTATTAGCACCAGCATATCCAACACTACACACATACGCCCAAAGCACTTCAGAAAGGTCATGTGTGTCCACTGGGAATGTGCGTGGTGCTAGTGCCAAATATTGGTATTAGCACCAGCATATCCAACACTACACAAATACGCCCACAGCACTTCAGAAAGGTCATGTGTGTCCACTGGGATTGTGCGTGGTGCTAGTGCCAAATATTGGTATTAGCACCAGCATATCCAACACTACACAAATACGCCCACAGTACTTCAGAAAGGTCATGTGTGTCCACTGGGAATGTGCGTGGTGCTAGAGCCAAATATTGGTATTAGCATCAGCATATCCAACACTACACAAATACGCCCACAGCACTTCAGAAACTTCATGTGTGTCCACTGGGAATGTGCGTGGTGCTAGTGCCAAATATTGGTATGAGCACCAGCATATCCAACACTACACAAATACGCCCACAGTAGTTAAGAAACTTCATGTGTGTCCACTGGGAATGTGCGTGGTGCTAGTGCCAAATATTGGTATTAGCAACAGCATATCCAACACTACACAAATACGCCCACAGCACTTCAGAAAGGTCATGTGTGTCCACTGGGAATGTGCGTGGTGCTAGTGCCAAATATTGGTATTAGCAACAGCATATCCAACACTACACAAATACGCCCACAGCACTTTAGACAGGTCATGTGTGTCCACTGGGAATGTGCGTGGTGCTAGTGCCAAATATTGGTATTAGCACCAGCATATCCAACACTACACAAATACGCCCACAGCACTTCAGAAAGGTCATGTGTGTCCACTGGGAATGTGCGTGGTGCTAGTGCCAAATATTGGTATTAGCACCAGCATATCCAACACTACACAAATACGCCCACAGCACTTCAGAAAGGTCATGTGTGTCCACTGGGAATGTGCATGGTGCTAGTGCCAAATATTGGTATTAGCACCAGCATATCCAACATTACACAAATACGCCCACAGTAGTTAAGAAACTTCATGTGTGTCCACTTGGAATGTGCGTGGTGCTAATGCCAAATATTGGTATTAGCACCAGCATATCCAACACTACACAAATACGCCCACAGCACCTCAGAAAGGTCATGTGTGTCCACTGGGAATGTGCGTGGTGCTAGTGCCAAATATTGGTATTAGCACCAGAATATCCAACACTACACAAATACGCCCACAGTACTTTAGAAAGGTCATGTGTGTCCACTGGGAATGTGCGTGGTGCTAGTGCCAAATATTGGTATTAGCACCAGCATATCCAATATTACACAAATACGCCCACAGTAGTTAAGAAACTTCATGTGTGTCCACTGGGAATGTGCGTGGTGCTAGTGCCAAATATTGGTATTAGCACCAGCATATCCAACACTACACAAATACGCCCACAGCACTTTAGAAAGGTCATGTGTGTCCACTGGGAATGTGCGTGGTGCTAGTGCCAAATATTGGTATTTGCACCAACATATCCTACACTACACAAATACGCCCACAGCATTTAAGAATCTTTATGTGTGTCTACTGGGAATGTGCGTGGTGCTAGTGCCAAATATTGGTATTAGCACCAGCATATCCAACATTACAGAAATACGCCCAAAGTAGTTAAGAAACTTCGTGTGTGTCCACTGGGAATGTGCGTGGTGCTAGTGCCATATATTTGTATTAGCACCAGCATATCCAACACTACACAAATACGCCCACAGCACTTCAGAAAGGTCATGTGTGTCCACTGGGAATGTGCGTGGTGCTATTGCCAAATATTGGTATGGCACCAGCATATCCAACACTACACAAATACGCCCACAGCACTTCAGAAAGGACATGTGTGTCCACCGGGAATGTGCGTGGTGCTAGTGCCAAATATTGGTATTAGCACCAGCATATCCAACACTACACAAATACGCCCACAGCACTTCAGAAAGGTCATGTGTGTCCACTGGGAATGTGCGTGGTGCTAGTGCCAAATATTGGTATTAGCACCAGCTTATCCAACATTACACAAATACGCCCACAGTAGTTTAGACACTTCGTGTGTGTCCACTGGGAATGTGCGTGGTGCTAGTGCCAAATATTGGTATTAGCACCAGAATATCCAACACTACACAAATACGCCCACAGCACTTTAGAAAGGTCATGTGTGTCCACTGGGAATGTGCGTGGTGCTAGTGCCAAATATTGGTATTAGCACCAGCATATCCAACACTACACAAATACGCCCACAGCACTTCAGAAAGGTCATGTGTGTCCACTGGGAATGTGCGTGGTGCTAGTGCCAAATATTGGTATTAGCACCAGCATATCCAACATTACACAAATACGCCCACAGTAGTTAAGAAACTTCATGTGTGTCCACTGGGAATGTGCGTGGTGCTAATGCCAAATATTGGTATTAGCACCAGCATATCCAACATTACACAAATACGCCCACAGTAGTTAGAAACTTCATGTGTGTCCACTGGGAATGTGCGTGGTGCTAGTGCCAAATATTGGTATTAGCACCAGCATATCCAACATTACACAAATACGCACACAGTAGTTAAGAAACTTCATGTGTGTCCACTGGGAATGTGCGTGGTGCTAGTGCCTAATATTGGTATTAGCAACAGCATATCAAACATTACACTAATACGCCAACAGTAGTTAAGAAACTTCATGTGTGCCCAATGGGAATGTGCGTGGTGCTAGTGCCAAATATTGGTATGAGCACCAGCATATCCAACATTACACAAATACGCCCACAGTAGTTAAGAAACTTTATGTGTGTCCACTGGGAAAGTGCGTGGTGCTAGTGCCAAATATTGGTATTAGCACCAGCACATCCAACATTACACAAATACGCCCAAAGCACTTCAGAAAGGTCATGTGCGTCCACTGGGAATGTGTGTGGTGCTAGTGCCAAATATTGGTATTAGCACCAGCATATCCAACATTACACAAATACGCCCACAGTAGTTAAGAAACTTCATGTGTGTCCACTGGGAATGTGCGTCGAGCTAGTGCCAAATATTTGTATTAGCACCAGCATATCCAACACTACACAAATACGCCCACAGCATATTAGAATCTTCATGTGTGTCCACTGGGAATGTGCGTGGTGCTAGTGCCAAATATTGGTATTAGCACCAGCATATCCAACACTACACAAATACGCCCACAGTAGTTAAGAAACTTCATGTGTGTCCACTGGGAATGTGCGTGTTGCTAGTGCCAAATACTGGTATTAGCACCAGCATATCCAACACTACACAGATACACCCACAGCACTTCAGAAAGGACATGTGTGTCCCCTGGGAATGTGCGTGGTGCTAGTGCCAAATATTGGTATTAGCACCAGCATATCCAACACCACACAAATACGCCCACAGTACTTAAGAAAGGTCATGTGTGTCCACTGGGAATGTGCGTGGTGCTAGTGCCAAATATTGGTATTAGCACCAGTATATCCAACACTACACAAATACGCCCACAGCACTTCAGAAAGCTCATGTGTGTCCACTGGGAATGTGCGTGGTGCTAGTGCCAAATATTGGTATTAGCACCACCATATCCAACACTACACAAATACGCCCACAGTAGTTAAGAAACTTCATGTGTGTCCACTGGGAATGTGCGTGGTGCTAGTGCCAAATATTGGTATTAGCACCAGCATATCCAACACTACACAGATACACCCACAGCACTTCAGAAAGGACATGTGTGTCAACTGGGAATGTGCGTGGTGCTAGTACCAAATATTGGTATTAGCACCAGCATATCCAACACCACACAAATACGCCCACAGTACTTCAGAAAGGTCATGTGTGTCCACTGGGAATGTGCGTGGTGCTAGTGCCAAATATTGGTATTAGCACCAGTATATCCAACACTACACAAATACGCCCACAGCACTTCAGAAAGGTCATGTGTGTCCACTGGGAATGTGCGTGGTGCTAGTGCAAATATTTTGGTATTAGCACCAGCATATCCAACACTACACAAATACGCCCACAGCACTTCAGAAAGGACATGTGTGCCCACTGGAAATGTGCGTGGTGCTAGTGCCATATATTTGTATTAGCACCAGCATATCCAACACTACACAAATACGCCCACAGCACTTCAGAAAGGACATGTGTGCCCACTGGAAATGTGCGTGGTGCTAGTGCCATATATTTGTATTAGAACCAGCATATCCAACACTACACAAATACGCCCACAGCACTTCAGAAAGGTCATGTGTGTCCACTGGGAATGTGCGTGGTGCTAGTGCCAAATATTGGTATTAGCACCAGCATATCCAACACTACACAGATACACCTACAGCACTTCAGAAAGGTCATGTGTGTCCACTGGGAATGTGCGTGGTGCTAGTGCCAAATATTGGTATTAGCACCAGTATATCCAACACTACACAAATACGCCCACAGCACTTCAGAAAGGTCATGTGTGTCCACTGGGAATGTGCGTGGTGCTAGTGCAAATATTTTGGTATTAGCACCAGCATATCCAACACTACACAAATACGCCCACAGCACTTCAGAAAGGACATGTGTGCCCACTGGAAATGTGCGTGGTGCTAGTGCCATATATTTGTATTAGCACCAGCATATCCAACACTACACAAATACGCCCACAGCACTTCAGAAAGGTCATGTGTGTCCACTGGGAATGTGCGTGGTGCTATTGCCAAATATTGATATGGCACCAGCATATCCAACACTACACAAATACGCCCACAGCACTTCAGAAAGGACATGTGTGTCCACTGGGAATGTGCGTGGTGCTAGTGCCAAATATTGGTATTAGCACCAGCATATCCAACACTACACAAATACGCCCACAGTAGTTAAGAAACTTCATGTGTGTCCACTGGGAATGTGCGTGGTGCTAGTGCCAAATATTGGTATTAGCACTAGCATATCCAACACTACAATAAAACGTCCACAGCACTTCAGAAAGGTCATGTGTTTCCACTGGGAATGTGCGTGGTGCTAGTGCCAAATATTGGTATTAGCACCAGCATATCCAACACTACACAAATACGCCCACAGCACTTTAGAAAGGTCATGTGTGTCCACTGGGAATGTGCGTGGTGCTAGTGCCAAATATTGGTATTAGCACCAGCATATCCAACACTACACAAATACGCCCACACCACTTCAGAAAGGTCATGTGTGTCCACTGGGAATGTGCGTGGTGCTAGTGCCAGATATTGGTATTAGCACCAGCATATCCAACACTACACAAATACGCCCACAGCACTTCAGAAAGGTCATGTGTGTCCACTGCAAATGTGCGTGGTGCTAGTGCCAAATATTGGTATTAGCACCAGCATATCCAACACTACACAAATACGCCCACACCACTTCAGAAAGGTCATGTGTATCCACTGGGAATGTGCGTGGTGCTAGTGCCAAATATTGGTATTAGCACCAGTATATCCAACACTACACAAATACGCCCACAGCACTTCAGAAAGGTCATGTGTGTCAACTGGGAATGTGCGTGGTGCTAGTGCAAATATTTTGGTATTAGCACCAGCATATCCAACACTACACAAATACGCCCACAGCACTTCAGAAAGGACATGTGTGCCCACTGGAAATGTGCGTGGTGCTAGTGCCATATATTTGTATTAGCAAAAGCATATCCAACACTACACAAATACGCCCACAGCACTTCAGAAAGGTCATGTGTGTCCACTGGGAATGTGCGTGGTGCTATTGCCAAAAATTGATACTGCACCAGCATATCCAACACTACACAAATACGCCCACAGCACTTCAGAAAGGACATGTGTGTCCACTGGGAATGTGCGTGGTGCTAGTGCCAAATATTGGTATTAGCACCAGCATATCCAACACTACACAAATACGCCCACAGTAGTTAAGAAACTTCATGTGTGTCCACTGGGAATGTGCGTGGTGCTAGTGCCAAATATTGGTATTAGCACTAGCATATCCAACACTACAATAAAACGTCCACAGCACTTCAGAAAGGTCATGTGTTTCCACTGGGAATGTGCGTGGTGCTAGTGCCAAATATTGGTATTAGCACCAGCATATCCAACACTACACAAATACGCCCACAGCACTTTAGAAAGGTCATGTGTGTCCACTGGGAATGTGCGTGGTGCTAGTGCCAAATATTGGTATTAGCACCAGCATATCCAACACTACACAAATACGCCCACACCACTTCAGAAAGGTCATGTGTGTCCACTGGGAATGTGCGTGGTGCTAGTGCCAGATATTGGTATTAGCACCAGCATATCCAACACTACACAAATACGCCCACAGCACTTCAGAAAGGTCATGTGTGTCCACTGCAAATGTGCGTGGTGCTAGTGCCAAATATTGGTATTAGCACCAGCATATCCAACACTACACAAATACGCCCACACCACTTCAGAAAGGTCATGTGTATCCACTGGGAATGTGCGTGGTGCTAGTGCCAAATATTGGTATTACCACCAGCATATCCAACACTACACAAATACGCCCACAGAAGTTAAGAAACTTCATGTGTGTCCACTGGGAATGTGCGTGGTGCTAGTGCCAAATATTGGTATTAGCACCAGCATATCCAACACTACACAAATACGCCCACACCACTTCAGAAAGGTCATGTGTATCCACTGGGAATGTGCGTGGTGCTAGTGCCAAATATTGGTATTACCACCAGCATATCCAACACTACACAAATACGCCCACAGAAGTTAAGAAACTTCATGTGTGTCCACTGGGAATGTGCGTGGTGCTAGTGCCAAATATTGGTATTAGCACCAGCATATCCAACACTACACAAATACGCCCACAGCACTTCAGAAAGGTCATGTGTGTCCACTGGGAATGTGCGTGGTGCTAGTGCCAAATATTGGTATTAGCAC
Organism: Halisarca cf. caerulea; assembly: GCA_963170055.1. Classification (NCBI taxonomy): domain Eukaryota; kingdom Metazoa; phylum Porifera; class Demospongiae; order Chondrillida; family Halisarcidae; genus Halisarca; species Halisarca cf. caerulea. The sequence goes on along the minus strand of CAUJGJ010000288.1, from coordinate 74,903 downwards.
CAGCATATCCAACACTACACAAATACGCCCACAGCACATCAGAAACTTCATGTGTGTCCACTGGGAATGTGCGTGGTGCTAGTGCCAAATATTGGTATTAGCACCAGCATATCCAACACTACACAAATACGCCCACAGTACTTCAGAAAGGTCATGTGTGTCCACTGGGAATGTGCGTGGTGCTAGTGCCAAATATTGGTATTAGCACCAGCATATCCAGCACTACACAAATACGCCCACAGCACTTGAGAAAAGTCATGTGTGTCCACTGAGAATGTGCGTGGTGCTAGTGCCAAATATTGGTATTAGCACCAGCATATCCAACACTACACAAATACGCCCACAGTACTTCAGAAAGGTCATGTGTGTCCACTGGGAATGTGCGTGGTGCTAGTGCCAAATATTGGTATTAGCACCAGCATATCCAGCACTACACAAATACGCCCATAGCACTTGAGAAACGTCATGTGTGTCCACTGGGAATGTTCTTGGTGCTAGTGCCAAATATTGGTATTACCACCAGCATATCCAACACTACACAAATACGCCCACAGAAGTTAAGAAACTTCATGTGTGTCCACTGGGAATGTGCGTGGTGCTAGTGCCAAATATTGGTATTAGCACCAGCATATCCAACACTACACAAATACGCCCACACCACTTCAGAAAGGTCATGTGTGTCCACTGGGAATGTGCGTGGTGCTAGTGCCAGATATTGGTATTAGCACCAGCATATCCAACACTACACAAATACGCCCACAGCACTTCAGAAAGGTCATGTGTGTCCACTGCAAATGTGCGTGGTGCTAGTGCCAAATATTGGTATTAGCACCAGCATATCCAACACTACACAAATACGCCCACACCACTTCAGAAAGGTCATGTGTATCCACTGGGAATGTGCGTGGTGCTAGTGCCAAATATTGGTATTACCACCAGCATATCCAACACTACACAAATACGCCCACAGAAGTTAAGAAACTTCATGTGTGTCCACTGGGAATGTGCGTGGTGCTAGTGCCAAATATTGGTATTAGCACCAGCATATCCAACACTACACAAATACGCCCACACCACTTCAGAAAGGTCATGTGTATCCACTGGGAATGTGCGTGGTGCTAGTGCCAAATATTGGTATTACCACCAGCATATCCAACACTACACAAATACGCCCACAGAAGTTAAGAAACTTCATGTGTGTCCACTGGGAATGTGCGTGGTGCTAGTGCCAAATATTGGTATTAGCACCAGCATATCCAACACTACACAAATACGCCCACAGCACTTCAGAAAGGTCATGTGTGTCCACTGGGAATGTGCGTGGTGCTAGTGCCAAATATTGGTATTAGCACCAGCATATCCAACACTACACAAATACGCCCACAGCACATCAGAAACTTCATGTGTGTCCACTGGGAATGTGCGTGGTGCTAGTGCCAAATATTGGTATTAGCACCAGCATATCCAACACTACACAAATACGCCCACAGTACTTCAGAAAGGTCATGTGTGTCCACTGGGAATGTGCGTGGTGCTAGTGCCAAATATTGGTATTAGCACCAGCATATCCAGCACTACACAAATACGCCCACAGCACTTGAGAAAAGTCATGTGTGTCCACTGAGAATGTGCGTGGTGCTAGTGCCAAATATTGGTATTAGCACCAGCATATCCAACACTACACAAATACGCCCACAGTACTTCAGAAAGGTCATGTGTGTCCACTGGGAATGTGCGTGGTGCTAGTGCCAAATATTGGTATTAGCACCAGCATATCCAGCACTACACAAATACGCCCATAGCACTTGAGAAACGTCATGTGTGTCCACTGGGAATGTTCTTGGTGCTAGTGCCAAATATTGGTATTACCACCAGCATATCCAACACTACACAAATACGCCCACAGAAGTTAAGAAACTTCATGTGTGTCCACTGGGAATGTGCGTGGTGCTAGTGCCAAATATTGGTATTAGCACCAGCATATCCAACACTGCACAAATACGCCCACAGCACTTCAGAAAGGTCATGTGTGTCCACTGGGAATGTGCGTGGTGCTAGTGCCAAATATTGGTATTAGCACCAGCATATCCAACACTACACAAATACGTCCACAGTAGTTAAGAAACTTCATGTGTGTCCACTGGGAATGTGCGTGGTGCTAGTGCCAAATATTGGTATTAGCACTAGCATATCCAACACTACAATAAAACGTCCACAGCACTTCAGAAAGGTCATGTGTTTCCACTGGGAATGTGCGTGGTGCTAGTGCCAAATATTGGTATTAGCACCAGCATATCCAACACTACACAAATACGCCCACAGCACTTCAGAAAGGTCATGTGTGTCCACTGGGAATGTGCGTGGTGCTAGTGCCAAATATTGGTATTAGCACCAGCATATCCAACACTACACAAATACGCCCACAGCACTTCAGAAAGGTCATGTGTGTCCACTGGGAATGTGCGTGGTGCTAGTGCCAAATATTGGTATTAGCACCAGCATATCCAACACTACACAAATACGCCCACAGGAGTTAAGAAACTTCATGTGTGTCCACTGGGAATGTGCGTGGTGCTAGTGCCAAATATTGATATTAGCACTAGCATATCCAACACTACAATAAAACGTCCACAGCACTTCAGAAAGGTCATGTGTTTCCACTGGGAATGTGCGTGGTGCTAGTGCCAAATATTGGTATTAGCACCAGAATTTCCAACATTACACAAATACACCCACAGTAGTTAAGAAACTTCATGTTTGTCCACTGCTAATGTGCGTGGTGCTAGTGCCAAATATTCGTATTAGCACCAGCATATCCAACATTACAGAAATACGCCCACACTAGTTAAGAAACTTCATGTTTGTCCACTGGGAATGTGCGTGGTGCTAGTGCCAAATATTGGTATTAGCACCAGCATACCCAACACTACACAAATACGCCCACACCACTTCAGAAAGGTCATGTGTGTCCACTGGCAATGTGCGTGGTGCTAGTGCCAAATATTGGTATTAGCACTAGCATATCCAACACTACAATAAAACGTCCACAGCACTTCAGAAAGGTCATGTGTGTGAACTGGGAATGTGCGTGGTGCTTGTGCCAAACATTGGTATTAGCACCAGCATATCCAACATTACACAAATACGCCCACAGTAGTTAAGAAACTTCATGTGTGTCCACTAGGAATGTGCGTGGTGCTAGTGCCAAATATTGGTATTAGCACCAGCATATCCAACACTACACAAATACGCCCACAGCACTTCAGAAAGGTCATGTGTGTCCACTGGGAATGTGCGTGGTGCTAGTGCCAAATATTGGTATTAGCACCAGCATATCCAACACTACACAAATACGTCCACAGTAGTTAATAAACTTCATGTGTGTCCACTGGGAATGTGCGTGGTGCTAGTGCCAAATATTGGTATTAGCACCAGCATATCCAACACTACACAAATACGCCCACAGCATATGAGAAATTTCATCTGTGTCCACTGGGAATGTGCGTGGTGCTAGTGCCAAATATTTATATTAGCACCTGCATTTCCTGCATTACACAAATACGCCCACAGCCCTTCACAACCTTCATGTGTTTCCACTCGGAATGTGCGTAGGGTTTAGGGTTAGGTTTGGGGTTAGGGTTATACTAAGATAACAATTTGCAAAATTTTGGTCTTTACACCAACATGTTTAAAACTACACAGATATGCCCATAACACTTAAGAAACTTGATGTGAGGGAATACGTGTGGTGTTAGTGCCAAATATTGGTTTTAGCAGCAGCATATCCAACAGTACACAAATACACCCACAGTAGTTAAGAAACTTCATGTGTCCACTGGGAATGTGCGTGGTGCTAGTGCCAAATATTGGTATTAGCACCAGAATATCCAATACTACAAAATTACGCCCGCAGCAGTTAAGAAACTTCATTTGTGTCCACTGGGAATGTGCGTGGTACTAGTGCCAAATATTGGTATTAGCACCAGAATATCCAACACTACACAAATACGCCTACAGCAATTCAGAAAGGTCATGTGTGTCCACTGGGAATGTGCGTGGTGCTAGTGCCAAATATTGGTATTAGCACTAGCATATCCAACACTACACAAATACGCCCACAGCACTTCAGAAAGGTCATGTGTGTCCACTGGGAATGTGCGTGGTGCTAGTGCCAAATATTGGTATTAGCACCAGCATATCCAACACTACACAAATACGCCCACAGTACTTCAGAAACTTCATGTGTGTCTACTGGGAATGTGCGTGGTGCTAGTGCCAAAAATTGGTATTAGCACCAGCATATCCAACACTACACAAATACGCCCACAGCACTTCAGAAAGGTCATGTGTGTCCACTGGGAATGTGCATGGTGCTAGTGCCAAATATTGGTATTAGCACCAGCATATCCAACACTACACAAATACGCCCACAGCACTTCAGAAACTTCATGTGTGTCCACTGGGAATGTGCGTGGTGCTAGTGCCAAATATTGGTATTAGCACAAGCATATCCAACACTACACAAATACGCCCACAGTAGTTAAGAAACTTCATGTGTGTCTATGGGAATGTTCGTGGTGCTAGTGCCAAATATTGGTATTAGCACCAGCATATCCAACATTACACAAATACGCCCACAGTAGCTAAGAAACTTCATGTGTGTCCACTGGGAATGTGCGTGGTGCTAGTGCCAAATATTGGTATTTGCACCAGCATATCCAACACTACACAAATACGCCCACAGTACTTGAGAAAGGTCATGTGTGTCCACTGGGAATGTGCGTGGTGCCAGTGCCAAATATTGGTATTAGCACCAGCATATCCAACACTACACAAATACACCCACAGTAGTTATGAAACTTCATGTGTTTCCACTGGGAATGTGCGTGGTGCTAGTGCCAAATATTGGTAGTAGCACCAGCATTTCCAACACTACACAAACACGGCCACAGCACTTTAGAAAGGTCATGTGTGTCCACTGGGAATGTGCGTGGTGCTAGTGCCAAATATTTGTATTAGCACCAGCATATTCCACACTACACAAATACGCCCACAGCACTTCGGAAACTTCATGTGTGTCCAATGGGAATGTGCGTGGTGCTAGTGCCAAATATTGGTATTAGCACCAGCATATTCAACACTACACAAATACGCCCACAGCACTTCAGTAACTTCATGTGTGTCCACTGGGAATGTGCGTGGTGCTAGTGCCAAATATTGGTATTAGCACCAGCATATCCAACACTACACAAATACGTCCACAGTAGTTAAGAAACTTAATGAGTTTCCACTGGGAATGTGCGTGGTGCTAGTGCCAAATATTGGTATTAGCACCAGCATATCCAACATTACACGAATATTCCCACAGTAGTTAAGAAACTTCATGTGTGTCCACTGGGATTGTGCGTGGTGCTAGTGCCAAATATTGGTATTAGCACCAGCATATCCAACACTACACAAACACGGCCACAGCACTTTAGAAAGGTCATATGTGTCCACTGGGAATGTGCGTGGTGCTAGTGCCAAATATTGGTTTTAGCACCAGCATATCCAACACTACACAAATACACCCACAGTAGTTAAGAAACTTCATGTGTCCACTGGGAATGTGCGTGGTGCTAGTGCCAAATATTGGTATTAGCACCAGTATATCCAACACTACAAAAATGTGCCCACAGCACTTCAGAAACTTCATGTGTGTCCACTGGGAATGTGCGTGGTGCTAGTGCCAAATATTGGTATTAGCACCAGCATATCCAACACTACACAAATACGCCCACAGCACTTCAGAAACTTCATGTGTGTCCACTGGGAATGTGCGTGGTGCTAGTGCCAAATATTGGTATTAGCACCAGCATATCCAACACTACACAAATACGCCCACAGCATATGAGAAACTTCATCTGTGTCCACTGGGAATTTCGTGGTGGTAGTGCCAAATATTGGTATTAGCACCAGCATATCCAACACTACACAAATACGTTTACAGTAGTTAAGAAACTTCATGTGTTTCCACGCGGAATTTCGTGGTGGTAGTGCCAAATATTGGTATTAGCACCAGCATATCCAACATTACACAAATATTCCCACAGTAGTTAAGAAACTTCATGTGTGTCCACTGGGAATGTGCGTGGTGCTAGTGCCAAATATTGGTATTAGCACCAGCATATCCCACACTACACAAATACACCCACAGCATTTCGGAAACTTCATGTGTGTCCACTGGGAATGTGCGTGGTGCTAGTGCTAAATATTGGTATTAGCACCAGCATATCCAACACTACACAAATAAGCCCACAGCATATGAGAAATTTCATGTGTGTCGTCTGGGAATGTGTGTGGTGCTAGTGCCAAATATTGGTATGAGCACCAGCATATTCCACACTAAACAAATACGTCCACAGCACTTCGGAAACTTCATGTGTGTCCAGTGGGAATGTGCGTGGTGCTAGTGCCAAATATTGGTATTAGCACCAGCATATCCAACACTACACAAATACGCCCACAGTACTTGAGAAAGGTCATGTGTGTCCACTGGGAATGTGCGTGGTGCTAGTGCCAAACATTGGTATTAGCACCAGCATATCCAAAATACACAAATACGCCCACAGCACTTGAGAAAGGTCATTTATGTGCACTGGGAATGTGCGTGGTGCTAGTGCCAAATATTGGTATTAGCACCAGCATATCCAACACTACACAAATACGCCCACAGTAGTTAAGAAACTTCATGTGTTTCCACTGGGAATGTGCGTGGTGCTAGTGCCAAATATTGGTATTAGCACCAGCATATCCAACACTACACAAACACGGCCACAGCACTTTAGAAAGGTCATGTGTGTCCACTGGGAATGTGCGTGGTGCTAGTGCCAAATATTTGTATTAGCACCAGCATATTCCACACTACACAAATACGTCCACAGCACTTCGGAAACTTCATGTGTGTCCAATGGGAATGTGCCTGGTGCTAGTGCCAAATATTGGTATTAGCACCTGCATATTCAACACTACACAAATACGCCCACAGCACTTCAGTAACTTCATGTGTGTCCACTGGGAATGTGCGTGGTGCTAGTGCCAAATATTGTTATTAGCACCAGAATATCCAATACTACAAAATTACGCCCGCAGCAGTTAAGAAACTTCATTTGTGTCCACTGGGAATGTGCGTGGTACTAGTGCCAAATATTGGTATTAGCACCAGCATATCCAACACTACACAAATACGCCTACAGCAATTCAGAAAGGTCATGTGTGTCCACTGGGAATGTGCGTGGTGCTAGTGCCAAATATTGGTATTAGCACTAGCATATCCAACACTACACAAATACGCCCACAGCACTTCAGAAAGGTCATGTGTGTCCACTGGGAATGTGCGTGGTGCTAGTGCCAAATATTGGTATTAGCACCAGCATATCCAACACTACACAAATACACCCACAGCATTTCGGAAACTTCATGTGTGTCCACTGGGAATGTGCGTGGTGCTAGTGCCAAATATTGGTATTAGCACCAGCATATCCAACACTACACAAATAAGCCCACAGCATATGAGAAACTTCATGTGTGTCGTCTGGGAATGTGTGTGGTGCTAGTGCCAAATATTGGTATGAGCACCAGCATATTCCACACTACATAAATACGTCCACAGCACTTCGGAAACTTCATGTGTGTCCAGTGGGAATGTGCGTGGTGCTAGTGCCAAATATTGGTATTAGCACCTGCATATTCAACACTACACAAATACGCCCACAGCACTTCAGAAACTTCATGTGTGTCCACTGGGAATGTGAGTGGTGCTAGTGATAAATATTGGTATTAGCACCTGCATATCCAACACTACACAAATACGCCCACAGCACTTCAGTAACTTCATGTGTGTCCACTGGGAATGTGCGTGGTACTTGTGGTAAATATTGGTATTAGCACCACCATATTCAACACTACACAAATACGCCCTCAACACTTCAGAAACTACATGTGTGTTCACTGGGAATGTGCATGGTGCTAGTGCCAAATATTGGTATTAGCACTAGCATATCCAACACTACAAAAATACGCCCACAGCACTTCAGAAAGGTCATGTGTATCCACCGGGAATGTGCGTGGTGCTAGTGCCAAATATTGGTATTAGCACCAGCATATCCAACACTACACAAATACGCCCACAGCACTTCAGAAAAGTCATGTGTGTCCACTGGGAATGTGCGTGGTGGTAGTGGCAAATATTTGTATTAGCATCAGCATATCCAACACTACACAAATGCGCCCACAGCAGTTAAGAAACTTCATGTGTGTCCACTGGGAATGTGCGTGGTGCTAGTGCTAAATATTGGTATTAGCACCAGCATATCCAACACTACACAAATAAGCCCACAGCATATGAGAAACTTCATGTGTGTCCTCTGGGAATGTGTGTGGTGCTAGTGCCAAAAATTGGTATGAGCACCAGCATATTCCACACTACACAAATACGTCCACAGCACTTCGGAAACTTCATGTGTGTCCACTGGTAATATGCGTGGTTCTAGTGCTAAATATTGGTATTTGCACCAGTATATCCAACAACGTGACTGCACAAAAACGCCCACAGCACTTCAGAAACTTCAGGTGTGTCAATTGGGATTCTGCGTGGTGCTAGTGCCAAATATTGGTATTAGCACCTGCATATTCAACACTACACAAATACGCCCACAGCACTTCAGAAACTTCATGTGTGTCCACTGGGAATGTGAGTGGTGCTAGTGCCAAATATTGGTATTAGCACCAGCATATCCAACACTACACAAATACGCCCACAGTACTTGAGAAAGGTCATGTGTGTCCACTGGGAATGTGCGTGGTGCTAGTGCCAAACATTGGTATTAGCACCAGCATATCCAAAATACACAAATACGCCCACAGCACTTGAGAAAGGTCATTTATGTGCACTGGGAATGTGCGTGGTGCTAGTGCCAAATATTGGTATTAGCACGAGCATATCCAACACTACACAAATACGCCCACAGTAGTTAAGAAACTTCATGTGTTTCCACTGGGAATGTGCGTGGTGCTAGTGCCAAATATTGGTATTAGCACCAGCATATCCAACACTACACAAACACGGCCACAGCACTTTAGAAAGGTCATGTGTGTCCACTGGGAATGTGCGTGGTGCTAGTGCCAAATATTTGTATTAGCACCAGCATATTCCACACTACACAAATACGTCCACAGCACTTCGGAAACTTCATGTGTGTCTACTGGGAATGTGCGTGGTGCTAGTGCCAAAAATTGGTATTAGCACCAGCATATCCAACACTACACAAATACGCCCACAGCACTTCAGAAAGGTCATGTGTGTCCACTGGGAATGTGCATGGTGCTAGTGCCAAATATTGGTATTAGCACCAGCATATCCAACACTACACAAATACGCCCACAGCACTTCAGAAACTTCATGTGTGTCCACTGGGAATGTGCGTGGTACTTGTGGTAAATATTGGTATTAGCACCACCATATTCAACACTACACAAATACGCCCTCAACACTTCAGAAACTACATGTGTGTTCACTGGGAATGTGCATGGTGCTAGTGCCAAATATTGGTATTAGCACTAGCATATCCAACACTACACAAATACGCCCACAGCATATGAGAAACTTCATCTGTGTCCACTGGGAATGTGCGTGGTGCTAGTGCCAAATATTTATATTAGCACCTGCATTTCCTGCATTACACAAATACGCCCACAGCCCTTCACAACCTTCATGTGTTTCCACTCGGAATGTGCGTAGGGTTTAGGGTTAGGTTTGGGGTTAGGGTTATAGTAAGATAACAATTTGCAAAATTTTGGTCTTTACACCAACATGTTTAAAACTACACAGATATGCCCATAACACTTAAGAAACTTGATGTGAGGGAATACGTGTGGTGTTAGTGCCAAATATTGGTTTTAGCACCAGCATATCCAACAGTACACAAATACACCCACAGTAGTTAAGAAACTTCATGTGTCCACTGGGAATGTGCGTGGTGCTAGTGCCAAATATTGGTATTAGCACCAGTATATCCAACACTACAAAAATGTGCCCACAGCACTTCAAAAAGGTCATGTGTTTCCACTGGGAATGTGCGTGGTGCTAGTGCCAAATATTGGTATTAGCACCAGCATATCCAACACTACACAAATACGCCCACAGCACTTCAGAAACTTCATGTGTGTCCACTGGGAATGTGCGTGGTGCTAGTGCCAAATATTGGTATTAGCACCACCATATTCAACACTACACAAATACGCCCTCAACACTTCAGAAACTACATGTGTGTTCACTGGGAATGTGCATGGTGCTAGTGCCAAATATTGGTATTAGCACCAGCATATCCAACACTACACAAATACGCCCACAGCATATGAGAAACTTCATCTGTGTCCACTGGGAATTTCGTGGTGGTAGTGCCAAATATTGGTATTAGCACCAGCATATCCAACATTACACAAATATTCCCACAGTAGTTAAGAAACTTCATGTGTGTCCACTGGGAATGTGCGTGGTGCTAGTGCCAAATATTGGTATTAGCACCAGCATATCCAACACTACACAAACACGGCCACAGCACTTTAGAAAGGTCATGTGTGTCCACTGGGAATGTGCGTGGTGCTAGTGCCAAATATTGGTATTAGCACCAGCATATCCAACACTACACAAATACACCCACAGCATTTCGGAAACTTCATGTGTGTCCACTGGGAATGTGCGTGGTGCTAGTGCCAAATATTGGTATTAGCACCAGCATATCCAACACTACACAAATAAACCCACAGCATATGAGAAACTTCATGTGTGTCGTCTGGGAATGTGTGTGGTGCTAGTGCCAAATATTGGTATGAGCACCAGCATATTCCACACTACATAAATACGTCCACAGCACTTCGGAAACTTCATGTGTGTCCAGTGGGAATGTGCGTGGTGCTAGTGCCAAATATTGGTATTAGCACCTGCATATTCAACACTACACAAATACGCCCACAGCACTTCAGAAACTTCATGTGTGTCCACTGGGAATGTGAGTGGTGCTAGTGATAAATATTGGTATTAGCACCTGCATATCCAACACTACACAAATACGCCCACAGCACTTCAGTAACTTCATGTGTGTCCACTGGGAATGTGCGTGGTACTTGTGGTAAATATTGGTATTAGCACCACCATATTCAACACTACACAAATACGCCCTCAACACTTCAGAAACTACATGTGTGTTCACTGGGAATGTGCATGGTGCTAGTGCCAAATATTGGTATTAGCACTAGCATATCCAACACTACAAAAATACGCCCACAGCACTTCAGAAAGGTCATGTGTATCCACCGGGAATGTGCGTGGTGCTAGTGCCAAATATTGGTATTAGCACCAGCATATCCAACACTACACAAATACGCCCACAGCACTTCAGAAAAGTCATGTGTGTCCACTGGGAATGTGCGTGGTGGTAGTGGCAAATATTTGTATTAGCATCAGCATATCCAACACTACACAAATGCGCCCACAGCAGTTAAGAAACTTCATGTGTGTCCACTGGGAATGTGCGTGGTGCTAGTGCTAAATATTGGTATTAGCACCAGCATATCCAACACTACACAAATAAGCCCACAGCATATGAGAAACTTCATGTGTGTCCTCTGGGAATGTGTGTGGTGCTAGTGCCAAAAATTGGTATGAGCACCAGCATATTCCACACTACACAAATACGTCCACAGCACTTCGGAAACTTCATGTGTGTCCACTGGTAATATGCGTGGTTCTAGTGCTAAATATTGGTATTTGCACCAGTATATCCAACAACGTGACTGCACAAAAACGCCCACAGCACTTCAGAAACTTCAGGTGTGTCAATTGGGATTCTGCGTGGTGCTAGTGCCAAATATTGGTATTAGCACCTGCATATTCAACACTACACAAATACGCCCACAGCACTTCAGAAACTTCATGTGTGTCCACTGGGAATGTGAGTGGTGCTAGTGCCAAATATTGGTATTAGCACCTGCATATCCAACACTACACAAATACGCCCACAGCACTTCAGTAACTTCATGTGTGTCCACTGGAAATGTGCGTGGTGCTTGTGATAAATATTGGTATTAGCACCACCATATTCAACACTACACAAATACGCCCACAACACTTTAGAAACTACATGTGTGTCCACAGGGAATGTGCATGGTGCTAGTGACAAATATTGGTATTAGCACCAGCATATCCAACACTACACAAATACGCCCACAAAACTTCAGAAACTACATGTGTGTCCACTGGCAATGTGCGTGGTGGTAGTGGCAAATATTGGTATTAGCACCAGCATATCCAACACTACACAAATACGCCCACAGCACTTCAGAAATTTCATGTGTCCACTGGGAATGTGCGTTGTGCTAGTGCCAAATATTTGTATTAGCACCAGCATATTCCACACTACACAAATACGTCCACAGCACTTCGGAAACTTCATGTGTGTCCAATGGGAATGTGCCTGGTGCTAGTGCCAAATATTGGTATTAGCACCTGCATATTCAACACTACACAAATACGCCCACAGCACTTCAGTAACTTCATGTGTGTCCACTGGGAATGTGCGTGGTGCTAGTGCCAAATATTGTTATTAGCACCAGAATATCCAATACTACAAAATTACGCCCGCAGCAGTTAAGAAACTTCATTTGTGTCCACTGGGAATGTGCGTGGTACTAGTGCCAAATATTGGTATTAGCACCAGCATATCCAACACTACACAAATACGCCTACAGCAATTCAGAAAGGTCATGTGTGTCCACTGGGAATGTGCGTGGTGCTAGTGCCAAATATTGGTATTAGCACTAGCATATCCAACACTACACAAATACGCCCACAGCACTTCAGAAAGGTCATGTGTGTCCACTGGGAATGTGCGTGGTGCTAGTGCCAAATATTGGTATTAGCACCAGCATATCCAACACTACACAAATACGCCCACAGTACTTCAGAAACATCATGTGTGTCTACTGGGAATGTGCGTGGTGCTAGTGCCAAAAATTGGTATTAGCACCAGCATATCCAACACTACACAAATACGCCCACAGCACTTCAGAAAGGTCATGTGTGTCCACTGGGAATGTGCATGGTGCTAGTGCCAAATATTGGTATTAGCACCAGCATATCCAACACTACACAAATACGCCCACAGCACTTCAGAAACTTCATGTGTGTCCACTGGGAATGTGCGTGGTACTTGTGGTAAATATTGGTATTAGCACCACCATATTCAACACTACACAAATACGCCCTCAACACTTCAGAAACTACATGTGTGTTCACTGGGAATGTGCATGGTGCTAGTGCCAAATATTGGTATTAGCACTAGCATATCCAACACTACACAAATACGCCCACAGCATATGAGAAACTTCATCTGTGTCCACTGGGAATGTGCGTGGTGCTAGTGCCAAATATTTATATTAGCACCTGCATTTCCTGCATTACACAAATACGCCCACAGCCCTTCACAACCTTCATGTGTTTCCACTCGGAATGTGCGTAGGGTTTAGGGTTAGGTTTGGGGTTAGGGTTATAGTAAGATAACAATTTGCAAAATTTTGGTCTTTACACCAACATGTTTAAAACTACACAGATATGCCCATAACACTTAAGAAACTTGATGTGAGGGAATACGTGTGGTGTTAGTGCCAAATATTGGTTTTAGCACCAGCATATCCAACAGTACACAAATACACCCACAGTAGTTAAGAAACTTCATGTGTCCACTGGGAATGTGCGTGGTGCTAGTGCCAAATATTGGTATTAGCACCAGTATATCCAACACTACAAAAATGTGCCCACAGCACTTCAAAAAGGTCATGTGTTTCCACTGGGAATGTGCGTGGTGCTAGTGCCAAATATTGGTATTAGCACCAGCATATCCAACACTACACAAATACGCCCACAGCACTTCAGAAACTTCATGTGTGTCCACTGGGAATGTGCGTGGTGCTAGTGCCAAATATTGGTATTAGCACCAGCATATCCAACACTACACAAATACGCCCACAGCATATGAGAAACTTCATCTGTGTCCACTGGGAATTTCGTGGTGGTAGTGCCAAATATTGGTATTAGCACCAGCATATCCAACATTACACAAATATTCCCACAGTAGTTAAGAAACTTCATGTGTGTCCACTGGGAATGTGCGTGGTGCTAGTGCCAAATATTGGTATTAGCACCAGCATATCCAACACTACACAAACACGGCCACAGCACTTTAGAAAGGTCATGTGTGTCCACTGGGAATGTGCGTGGTGCTAGTGCCAAATATTGGTATTAGCACCAGCATATCCAACACTACACAAATACACCCACAGCATTTCGGAAACTTCATGTGTGTCCACTGGGAATGTGCGTGGTGCTAGTGCCAAATATTGGTATTAGCACCAGCATATCCAACACTACACAAATAAGCCCACAGCATATGAGAAACTTCATGTGTGTCGTCTGGGAATGTGTGTGGTGCTAGTGCCAAATATTGGTATGAGCACCAGCATATTCCACACTACATAAATACGTCCACAGCACTTCGGAAACTTCATGTGTGTCCAGTGGGAATGTGCGTGGTGCTAGTGCCAAATATTGGTATTAGCACCTGCATATTCAACACTACACAAATACGCCCACAGCACTTCAGAAACTTCATGTGTGTCCACTGGGAATGTGAGTGGTGCTAGTGATAAATATTGGTATTAGCACCTGCATATCCAACACTACACAAATACGCCCACAGCACTTCAGTAACTTCATGTGTGTCCACTGGGAATGTGCGTGGTACTTGTGGTAAATATTGGTATTAGCACCACCATATTCAACACTACACAAATACGCCCTCAACACTTCAGAAACTACATGTGTGTTCACTGGGAATGTGCATGGTGCTAGTGCCAAATATTGGTATTAGCACCAGCATATCCAACACTACACAAATACGCCCACAGCATATGAGAAACTTCATCTGTGTCCACTGGGAATTTCGTGGTGGTAGTGCCAAATATTGGTATTAGCACCAGCATATCCAACATTACACAAATATTCCCACAGTAGTTAAGAAACTTCATGTGTGTCCACTGGGAATGTGCGTGGTGCTAGTGCCAAATATTGGTATTAGCACCAGCATATCCAACACTACACAAATACACCCACAGCATTTCGGAAACTTCATGTGTGTCCACTGGGAATGTGCGTGGTGCTAGTGCCAAATATTGGTATTAGCACCAGCATATCCAACACTACACAAATAAGCCCACAGCATATGAGAAACTTCATGTGTGTCGTCTGGGAATGTGTGTGGTGCTAGTGCCAAATATTGGTATGAGCACCAGCATATTCCACACTACATAAATACGTCCACAGCACTTCGGAAACTTCATGTGTGTCCAGTGGGAATGTGCGTGGTGCTAGTGCCAAATATTGGTATTAGCACCTGCATATCCAACACTACACAAATACGCCCACAGCACTTCAGTAACTTCATGTGTGTCCACTGGAAATGTGCGTGGTGCTTGTGATAAATATTGGTATTAGCACCACCATATTCAACACTATACAAATACGCCCACAACACTTTAGAAACTACATGTGTGTCCACAGGGAATGTGCATGGTGCTAGTGACAAATATTGGTATTAGCACCAGCATATCCAACACTACACAAATACGCCCACAAAACTTCAGAAACTACATGTGTGTCCACTGGCAATGTGCGTGGTGGTAGTGGCAAATATTGGTATTAGCACCAGCATATCCAACACTACACAAATACGCCCACAGCACTTCAGAAATTTCATGTGTCCACTGGGAATGTGCGTTGTGCTAGTGCCAAATATTGGTATTAGCACCAGCATATCCAACACTACACAAAAACGCCCACAGCACTTCAGAAACTTCAGGTGTGTCAAGTGGGAATGTGCGTGGTGCTTGTAAAAAATATTGGTATTAGCACCAGTATATCCAACACTACACAAATACGCCCACAGATCTTCAGAAACTTTTTGTGTTTCCACCCTGAATGTGCGTGGTGTTAGTGCCAAATATTTGTATTAACACCTGCATATTCAACACTAAACAAATACGCCCACAGCACTTCAGAAACTTCATGTTTGTCCACTGGGAATGTGCGTGGTACTAGTGCCAAATATTGGTATTAGCACCAGTAATCCAACACTACACAAATACGCCCACAGATCTTCAGAAACTTTTTGTGTTTCCACCCTGAATGTGCGTGGTGTTAGTGCCAAATATTTGTATTAACACCTGCATATTCAACACTAAACAAATACGCCCACAGCACTTCAGAAACTTCATGTTTGTCCACTGGGAATGTGCGTGGTACTAGTGCCAAATATTGGTATTAGCACCAGTAATCCAACACTACACAAATACGCCCACAGCAGTTGGCAAACTTCATGTGTGTCCACTGGGAATGTGCGTGGTGCTAGTGCCAAATATCGGTATTAGCACCAGCATATCCAACACTACACAAATATGCCCACAGCAGTTCATAAACTTCATGTGTGTCCACAGGGAATGTGTGGTGCTAGTGCCAAATATTGGTATTAGCACCAGCATATCCAACACTACCCAAACACGCCCACAGCACTTTTGAAACTTCATGTGTGTCCACTGGGAATGTGCGTGGTGCTTGTGATAAATATTGGTATTAGCACCACCATATTCAACACTACACAAATACGCCCACAACACTTTAGAAACTACATGTGTGTCCACAGGGAATGTGCATGGTGCTAGTGACAAATATTGGTATTAGCACCAGCATATCCAACACTACACAAATACGCCCACAAAACTTCAGAAACTACATGTGTGTCCACTGGCAATGTGCGTGGTGGTAGTGGCAAATATTGGTATTAGCACCAGCATATCCAACACTACACAAATACGCCCACAGCACTTCAGAAATTTCATGTGTCCACTGGGAATGTGCGTTGTGCTAGTGCCAAATATTGGTATTAGCACCAGCATATCCAACACTACACAAATACGCCCACAAAACTTCAGAAACTACATGTGTGTCCACTGGCAATGTGCGTGGTGGTAGTGGCAAATATTGGTATTAGCACCAGCATATCCAACACTACACAAATACGCCCACAGCACTTCAGAAATTTCATGTGTCCACTGGGAATGTGCGTTGTGCTAGTGCCAAATATTGGTATTAGCACCAGCATATCCAACACTACACAAAAACGCCCACAGCACTTCAGAAACTTCAGGTGTGTCAAGTGGGAATGTGCGTGGTGCTTGTAAAAAATATTGGTATTAGCACCAGTATATCCAACACTACACAAATACGCCCACAGATCTTCAGAAACTTTTTGTGTTTCCACCCTGAATGTGCGTGGTGTTAGTGCCAAATATTTGTATTAACACCTGCATATTCAACACTAAACAAATACGCCCACAGCACTTCAGAAACTTCATGTTTGTCCACTGGGAATGTGCGTGGTACTAGTGCCAAATATTGGTATTAGCACCAGTAATCCAACACTACACAAATACGCCCACAGATCTTCAGAAACTTTTTGTGTTTCCACCCTGAATGTGCGTGGTGTTAGTGCCAAATATTTGTATTAACACCTGCATATTCAACACTAAACAAATACGCCCACAGCACTTCAGAAACTTCATGTTTGTCCACTGGGAATGTGCGTGGTACTAGTGCCAAATATTGGTATTAGCACCAGTAATCCAACACTACACAAATACGCCCACAGCAGTTGGCAAACTTCATGTGTGTCCACTGGGAATGTGCGTGGTGCTAGTGCCAAATATCGGTATTAGCACCAGCATATCCAACACTACACAAATATGCCCACAGCAGTTCATAAACTTCATGTGTGTCCACAGGGAATGTGTGGTGCTAGTGCCAAATATTGGTATTAGCACCAGCATATCCAACACTACCCAAACACGCCCACAGCACTTTTGAAACTTCATGTGTGTCCACTGGGAATGTGCGTGGTGCTTGTGATAAATATTGGTATTAGCACCACCATATTCAACACTACACAAATACGCCCACAACACTTTAGAAACTACATGTGTGTCCACAGGGAATGTGCATGGTGCTAGTGACAAATATTGGTATTAGCACCAGCATATCCAACACTACACAAATACGCCCACAAAACTTCAGAAACTACATGTGTGTCCACTGGCAATGTGCGTGGTGGTAGTGGCAAATATTGGTATTAGCACCAGCATATCCAACACTACACAAATACGCCCACAGCACTTCAGAAATTTCATGTGTCCACTGGGAATGTGCGTTGTGCTAGTGCCAAATATTGGTATTAGCACCAGCATATCCAACACTACACAAAAACGCCCACAGCACTTCAGAAACTTCAGGTGTGTCAAGTGGGAATGTGCGTGGTGCTTGTAAAAAATATTGGTATTAGCACCAGTATATCCAACACTACACAAATACGCCCACAGATCTTCAGAAACTTTTTGTGTTTCCACCCTGAATGTGCGTGGTGTTAGTGCCAAATATTTGTATTAACACCTGCATATTCAACACTAAACAAATACGCCCACAGCACTTCAGAAACTTCATGTTTGTCCACTGGGAATGTGCGTGGTACTAGTGCCAAATATTGGTATTAGCACCAGTAATCCAACACTACACAAATACGCCCACAGATCTTCAGAAACTTTTTGTGTTTCCACCCTGAATGTGCGTGGTGTTAGTGCCAAATATTTGTATTAACACCTGCATATTCAACACTAAACAAATACGCCCACAGCACTTCAGAAACTTCATGTTTGTCCACTGGGAATGTGCGTGGTACTAGTGCCAAATATTGGTATTAGCACCAGTAATCCAACACTACACAAATACGCCCACAGCAGTTGGCAAACTTCATGTGTGTCCACTGGGAATGTGCGTGGTGCTAGTGCCAAATATCGGTATTAGCACCAGCATATCCAACACTACACAAATATGCCCACAGCAGTTCATAAACTTCATGTGTGTCCACAGGGAATGTGTGGTGCTAGTGCCAAATATTGGTATTAGCACCAGCATATCCAACACTACCCAAACACGCCCACAGCACTTTTGAAACTTCATGTGTGTCCACTGGGAATGTGCGTGGTGCTTGTGATAAATATTGGTATTAGCACCACCATATTCAACACTACACAAATACGCCCACAACACTTTAGAAACTACATGTGTGTCCACAGGGAATGTGCATGGTGCTAGTGACAAATATTGGTATTAGCACCAGCATATCCAACACTACACAAATACGCCCACAAAACTTCAGAAACTACATGTGTGTCCACTGGCAATGTGCGTGGTGGTAGTGGCAAATATTGGTATTAGCACCAGCATATCCAACACTACACAAATACGCCCACAGCACTTCAGAAATTTCATGTGTCCACTGGGAATGTGCGTTGTGCTAGTGCCAAATATTGGTATTAGCACCAGCATATCCAACACTACACAAATACGCCCACAAAACTTCAGAAACTACATGTGTGTCCACTGGCAATGTGCGTGGTGGTAGTGGCAAATATTGGTATTAGCACCAGCATATCCAACACTACACAAATACGCCCACAGCACTTCAGAAATTTCATGTGTCCACTGGGAATGTGCGTTGTGCTAGTGCCAAATATTGGTATTAGCACCAGCATATCCAACACTACACAAAAACGCCCACAGCACTTCAGAAACTTCAGGTGTGTCAAGTGGGAATGTGCGTGGTGCTTGTAAAAAATATTGGTATTAGCACCAGTATATCCAACACTACACAAATACGCCCACAGATCTTCAGAAACTTTTTGTGTTTCCACCCTGAATGTGCGTGGTGTTAGTGCCAAATATTTGTATTAACACCTGCATATTCAACACTAAACAAATACGCCCACAGCACTTCAGAAACTTCATGTTTGTCCACTGGGAATGTGCGTGGTACTAGTGCCAAATATTGGTATTAGCACCAGTAATCCAACACTACACAAATACGCCCACAGATCTTCAGAAACTTTTTGTGTTTCCACCCTGAATGTGCGTGGTGTTAGTGCCAAATATTTGTATTAACACCTGCATATTCAACACTAAACAAATACGCCCACAGCACTTCAGAAACTTCATGTTTGTCCACTGGGAATGTGCGTGGTACTAGTGCCAAATATTGGTATTAGCACCAGTAATCCAACACTACACAAATACGCCCACAGCAGTTGGCAAACTTCATGTGTGTCCACTGGGAATGTGCGTGGTGCTAGTGCCAAATATCGGTATTAGCACCAGCATATCCAACACTACACAAATATGCCCACAGCAGTTCATAAACTTCATGTGTGTCCACAGGGAATGTGTGGTGCTAGTGCCAAATATTGGTATTAGCACCAGCATATCCAACACTACCCAAACACGCCCACAGCACTTTTGAAACTTCATGTGTGTCCACTGGGAATGTGCGTGGTGCTTGTGATAAATATTGGTATTAGCACCACCATATTCAACACTACACAAATACGCCCACAACACTTTAGAAACTACATGTGTGTCCACAGGGAATGTGCATGGTGCTAGTGACAAATATTGGTATTAGCACCAGCATATCCAACACTACACAAATACGCCCACAAAACTTCAGAAACTACATGTGTGTCCACTGGCAATGTGCGTGGTGGTAGTGGCAAATATTGGTATTAGCACCAGCATATCCAACACTACACAAATACGCCCACAGCACTTCAGAAATTTCATGTGTCCACTGGGAATGTGCGTTGTGCTAGTGCCAAATATTGGTATTAGCACCAGCATATCCAACACTACACAAAAACGCCCACAGCACTTCAGAAACTTCAGGTGTGTCAAGTGGGAATGTGCGTGGTGCTTGTAAAAAATATTGGTATTAGCACCAGTATATCCAACACTACACAAATACGCCCACAGATCTTCAGAAACTTTTTGTGTTTCCACCGTGAATGTGCGTGGTGTTAGTGCCAAATATTTGTATTAACACCTGCATATTCAACACTAAACAAATACGCCCACAGCACTTCAGAAACTTCATGTGTGTCCACTGGGAATGTGCGTGGTACTAGTGCCAAATATTGGTATTAGCACCAGTAATCCAACACTACACAAATACGCCCACAGCAGTTGGCAAACTTCATGTGTGTCCACTGGGAATGTGCGTGGTGCTAGTGCCAAATATCGGTATTAGCACCAGCATATCCAACACTACACAAATATGCCCACAGCAGTTCATAAACTTCATGTGTGTCCACAGGGAATGTGTGGTGCTAGTGCCAAATATTGGTATTAGCACCAGCATATCCAACACTACACAAACACGCCCACAGCACTTTTGAAACTTCATGTGTGTCCACTGGGAATGTGCGTGGTACTAGTGCTAAATATTGGTATTAGCACCAGTAATCCAACACTACACAAATACGCCCACAGCAGTTGGCAAACTTCATGTGTGTCCACTGGGAATGTGCGTGGTGCTAGTGCCAAATATCGGTATTAGCACCAGCATATCCAACAATACACAAATACGCCCACAGCACTTCAGAAACTTTGTGTGTGTCCACTGGGAATGTGCGTTGTGCTAATGCCAAATAATGGTAAATTGTCACCTGAAGATTTTTTAGCTTTGATGCGGGAATCCTTGTGGTGGCATGGGAAATGTAAATTTTCTTCTCAGGATGTGTTCCCTTTGATGCGGGAAAGCATGTGGTGGCGTGGGAAATGAAAATTTTCACCAAAGGATGCGTTCCCTTTGATGCTGGAAGCCATATGATGCGTGGGAAATGTAAATTTTCACATGAAGATGTTTTCCCTTAATGCGGGAAGCCTTGTGGTTGCGTGGGAAATGTAAATTTTTACCTGAGGATGTTTTCCCTTTTATGCGGGAAGCCATGTGGTGGCGTGGGAAATGTAAATTTTCACCTTTGAGGATGTGTTCCCTTTGATGAGGGATGCCATGTGGTGGCGTGGCAAAAGTAAATTTTAATCTCAGGATGTGTTCCCTTTGATGCGGGAAGCCATGTGGTGGAGTGGGAAATGTAAATTTTCACTTAAGGATGTGTTCCCTTTGATGCGGGAAGCCTTGTGGTGGCATGGGAAATGTAAACTTTCATCTCAGGATGCGCAGGTAGGTTATGTCAGATTCGTGGTTACAAAGGGTGTCTTGTGGTTTTGACAGGTATGCAATTACATCGTCACGCCCAATACAAATTATCACGTTCTTACCGTGTGACCATCTCGCTAATATTCAAGATTTGAATGGTTGCACCATCAATAGAAGGGATTCTGGCCGACCAAGTTAGCAAATGGATGGTAGTAAACTCTTAACTTGCAAATTTGCGAGCGATCGAGCTTCGAAAGTTCTGACTTGCCTTCGAAGTTATGATCGTATGTACTGCGTATAAATTAGCCTCTCTACACTCGAGAACACGTGATGAACATGTGACCAAGGCTAGAGAAGAACTCTTGTCCATAAGAAAGTTATGTCCAAAAACGCAGTCGAGCAAACTTTGGTCTGTATGTTTGAAACTACGTCAGATTATCCCTTAATGACCAAACTTCAAATGCTGGTTATGGGGCGACTGTATATAGCTCTTTCCGTTCAGTTTATGTCAAGCCGTTTGCTGTTACTACCGTACTTTTAAAGCAGAAATCCGTAGACATAACAGCGGAGGGATGGACTATCGCTCTCCCATAACCAGAAAAGTAAGATAAGGACATGTTGAGTCTTGTGAATTGACTTGTGTGCTCAAACTCGGAGATTTTCTCGACTGCATTTTTGAATCTTTACTATTTTTATATGGTGACGGAAAATCAGTCATACCGAAATTTCAGAACATTGTTGGTTGCTTTATGTACATATGCATAACATATGAAGGTTATACTCTCTGTTTGTGCTGTTTTTGGGGCTTAGCATCTACAAAAAGTTAAAACAAGGCCTTGAATTCGAGACATTCGAAAGCGGCCGCCATTTTGTTTTATGGCAAATCTGGACATAACTTACCTGCGTGTGTTCTCTTTGATGCGGGAATCCATGTGGTGGCGTGGGAAATGTAAATTTTCACCTGAAGATGTGTTCCCTTTGATGCGGGAAGCAATGTGGTTGCGTGGGAAATGTAAATTTTCACTTAAGGATGTGTTCCCTTTGGTGCGGGATGCCATGTGGTGGCGTGGGAAAAGTAAATTTTCACCTCAGGATATGTTTACTTTGATGAGGGAAGCCATGTGGTGGAGTGGGAAATGTAAATTTTCACTTAAGGATGTTATCCCTTTGATGCGGGAAGCCATGTGGTGTCGTGGGAAAAGCAAATTTTCACCTCAGGATGCGTTCCCTTTGAAGCTGGAAGCCATATGATGCGTGGGAAATGTAAATTTTCACATGAAGATGTGTTCCCTTTGATGCGGGAAGCCTTGTGGTGGCGTGGGAAATGTAAATTTTCACTTAAGGATGTTTTCCCTTTTATGCGGGAAGTCATGTGGTGGTGTGGGAAATTTAAATTTTCATCTCAGGATGTGTTCCCTTTAATGCGGGAAGCCATGTGGTGGCGTGGGAAATGTAAATTTTAACCTCAGGATGTGTTCCCTTTGATGAGGGAAGCCATGTGGTGGCGTGGGAAATAAAAATTTTCACCTCAGGATGTGTTCCCTTTAATGCGGGAAGCCATGTGGTGGCGTGGGAAATGAAAATTTCCAAATCATTATGTGTTCCCTTTGATGCGGGAAGCCATGTGGTGGCGTGGGAAATGTTAATTTTCACTTCAGGATGAGTTCCCTTTGATGCGGGAAGCCATGTGGAGGCGGGGCAAATATAAATTTTAACCTCAGGATGAGTTCCCTTTGATGTGAGAAGCCATGTTTTGGCGTGGGAAATGTAAATTTTCACTTAAGGATGTGTTCCCTTTAATGTGGGAAGCCATGTGGTGGCGTGGGAAAAGTAAATTTTCACCTCAGAATGCGTTCCCTTTAAAGCTGGAAGCCATATGATGCGTGGGAAATGTAAATTTTCACATGAAGATGTGTTCCCTTTGATGCGGGAAGCCTTGTGGTGGCGTGGGAAATGTAAATTTTCACCTCAGGTTGTTTTCCCTTTTATGCGGGAAGCCATGTGGTGGTGTGGGAAATGTAATTTTTCACCTCAGGATGTGTTCCCTTTGATGAGGGAAGCCATGTGGTGGAGTGGGAAATGTAAAGTTTCACCTCAGGTTGTTTTCCCTTTTATGCGGGAAGCCATGTGGTAGCGTGGGAAATTTAAATTTTCATCTCAGGATGTGTTCCCTTTGATGCGGGAAGCCATGTGGTGGTGTGGGAAATGTAAATTTTCACCTCAGGATGTGTTCCCTTTGATGAGGGAAGCCATGTGGTGGAGTGGGAAATGTAAATTTTCACTTAAGGATGTGTTCCCTTTGATGCGAGAAGCCTTGTGGTGGCGTGGGTAATGTAAATTTTCACA
Source organism: Halisarca cf. caerulea (assembly GCA_963170055.1). Lineage (NCBI taxonomy): Eukaryota > Metazoa > Porifera > Demospongiae > Chondrillida > Halisarcidae > Halisarca > Halisarca cf. caerulea. The sequence goes on along the minus strand of CAUJGJ010000288.1, from coordinate 50,370 downwards.
TGAAGATGTTTTCCCTTTGATGCAGGAAGCCTTGTGGTGGCGTGGGAAATGTAAATTTTCACCTCAGGATGTGTTCCCTTTGATGGGGGAAGCCATGTTGTAGCGTGGCAAATGTAAATTTTCACTTCAGGATTTATTCCCTTTGATGCGGGAAGCCATGTGATGCGTGGGAAATGTAAATTTTCACCTCAGGATGTGTTCCCTTTAATGCGGGAAGCCATGTGGTGGCGTGGGAAATGAAAATTTCCAAATCATTATGTGTTCCCTTTGATGCGGGAAGCCATGTGGTGGCGTGGGAAATGTTAATTTTCACTTCAGGATGAGTTCCCTTTGATGCGGGAAGCCATGTGGAGGCGGGGCAAATATAAATTTTATTCTCAGGATGAGTTCCCTTTGATGTGAGAAGCCATGTTTTGGCGTGGGAAATGTAAATTTTCACTTAAGGATGTGTTCCCTTTGATGTGGGAAGCCATGTGGTGGCGTGGGAAAAGTAAATTTTCACCTCAGAATGCGTTCCCTTTGAAGCTGGAAGCCATATGATGCGTGGGAAATGTAAATTTTCACATGAAGATGTGTTCCCTTTGATGCGGGAAGCCTTGTGGTGGCGTGGGAAATGTAAATTTTCACCTCAGGTTGTTTTCCCTTTTATGCGGGAAGCCATGTGGTAGCGTGGGAAATGTAAATTTTCATCTCAGGATGTGTTCCCTTTAATGCGGGAAGCCATGTGGTGGTGTGGGAAATGTAATTTTTCACCTCAGGATGTGTTCCCTTTGATGAGGGAAGCCATGTGGTGGAGTGGGAAATGTAAAGTTTCACCTCAGGTTGTTTTCCCTTTTATGCGGGAAGCCATGTGGTAGCGTGGGAAATTTAAATTTTCATCTCAGGATGTGTTCCCTTTGATGCGGGAAGCCATGTGGTGGTGTGGGAAATGTAAATTTTCACCTCAGGATGTGTTCCCTTTGATGAGGGAAGCCATGTGGTGGAGTGGGAAATGTAAATTTTCACTTAAGGATGTGTTCCCTTTGATGCGAGAAGCCTTGTGGTGGCGTGGGTAATGTAAATTTTCACATGAAGATGTTTTCCCTTTGATGCAGGAAGCCTTGTGGTGGCGTGGGAAATGTAAATTTTCACCTCAGGATGTGTTCCCTTTGATGGGGGAAGCCATGTTGTAGCGTGGCAAATGTAAATTTTCACTTCAGGATTTATTCCCTTTGATGCGGGAAGCCATGTGATGCGTGGGAAATGTAAATTTTCACCTCAGGATGTGTTCCCTTTGATGCGGGATGCCATGTGGTAGCGTGGGAAATGAAAATTTTCACCTCATTATGTGTTCCTTTTGATTGGGGAAGCCATGTGGTTGCGTGGAAAAAGCAAATTTTCACTTCAGGATGTGTTCCCATTTATGCGGGAAGGCATGTGGAGGCGTGGGAAATGTAAATTTTCACTTAAGGATTTGTTCCCTTTGATGCGGGAAGCCATGTGGTGGCATGGGAAAAGTAAATTTTCACCTCAGGATGTGTTCCCTTTGATGCGGTAAGCCATGTGGTGGCGTGGGAAATGTAAAGTTTCACCTGAGGATGTGTTCACTTTGATGCGGGATGTCATGCGGTGGCGTGGGACATGTAAATTTTCACCTCAGGATGTGTTCCCTTTGATGCGAGAAGCCATGTGGTGGTGTGGAAAATGTAAACTTTCACCTCAGGATGTGTTCCCTTTGATGCGGTAAGCCATGTGGTGGCGTGGGAAATTTTAATTTTCACCTCAGGATGTGTTCCATTTGATGCGGGAAGCCATGTGGTGGCGTGGGAAATGTAAATTTTCACCTGAGGATGTGTTCCTTTTGATGCGGGAAGCCATGTGGTGGCATGGGAAATGTAAAGTTTCAGTTGATGATGTGTTCCCTTTAATGCGGGAAGCCATGTGGAGGCGTGGGAAATGTAAAGTTTCACCCCAGGATGTGTTCCCTTTGATGCGGGAAGCCATGTGGTGGCGTGGGAAATGTAAATTTTCACCTGAGGATGTGTTCCCTTTGATGCGGGAAACCTTGTTAAGGCATGGGAAATTGAAATTTTAACCATAGGAAGTGTTCCCTTTATGCGGAAAGCCATCAGGAGGCATTGGAAATTGAAATGTTCACCACAGGAAGTGTTTACTTTGATGTGGGAAGCCACGTGGAGGCGTTGGAAATTAAAATTTCCATCATGGAAGTTTTCCTCTTTATGCGGGAAACCATGTGGAGGCGTTGGAAATTTAAATTTTCACCACAGGAAGTGTTCACTTTGATGCAGGAAGCTATAAGGTGTCATGGGAAATTGAAATTTTCAACCCGGAAGTTTTTACTTTAATGCGGGAAACCACGTAGAGGCGTGGGAAATTGGAATTTTTCCCTCAGGAAGTCTTCCCTTTGATGCAGGAAACCATATGGAGGTGTGGGAAATTGAAATGTTCACCACAGGAAGTTAGGATAAGTTTTAACCTGAAGAAGCCCAAGTGGGCGAAATGTTGTACAATTGAATGATTGTTGATAAAAATTGTGACATGCGATATCTGTCCAAAGTTAAAACTTATCCTAATCGATCTAGCATGTCGAAGAATTTCTATAACCACCACAGGAAGTGTTCCCTTTGAAGTGGGAATCCATGTGGTGGCGTGGGATAGTGAAATTTTTAACACAGGAAGTGTTCCCTTTGATGCGGGAAGCCATGTTGTTAAGTGGGAAATTGAAATTTTTGGACAGGAAGTTTTGTCTTTATGCAGGAAGCTATTTTCCATGTCGGAAATTGAAATTTTTATCACAGAAAGTTGTTCCTTTGATGCGGGTAGAGATAATATGGTCAAATCATAAATTGAAATCTTTTCCACAGCAAGTATTCACCTTGATGCGGGAAGCCATGTGGCCACATCAGAACTTGAAAATTTTTTCACAGGAAGTTTTTTATTTGATGCAGGAAGCCATGTACGTGTGTGTGTATGTGTGTGTGTGTGTGTGTGTGTGTGTCTGTGTGCATGTGTGCGTGTGTTGTGTGTGTTGTGTGGGTGTGGGTGTGTGTGCAAGTGTACACATGGCTCATATTTTGCATATGTTTGCATTAAATACAATTAACTGTAAAATGTTTATGTTCTTTTGGCCAATTGTGTATACATCACTTTCACCTAAACTATTTACAGTGATAATCACTAGGTGAGACTGTGTAGTATGTAGATACATGTGGGCATGTGGGTGGGGTCAAACAATATATGGCAAATGCTTACTGAGAGCATTTCCACTGTTTCCGCTGTTTCCGCCGTTTCTCCTTGCCCCTTATCAAAGTAACATGGCAGTTGCAGAGTTCCTGCACAAATAATTTCTCATAAGCACCATACAGTCCCAAGCTCTAATAGCATTGCCTAGCCTAAACAGATGGTAAACAATTCATCAAAATCATACCTCCACAGAACCCCCAGCCATGCAATCCATGCACATATTTAAAGCTGGACAGCTAAGTGGCCATGGCATTCAGAGTATTGTAGTCTAAGGATGTCTGGCAAGGGTTTTCAGTTTGTCAATAATTACATAAGCATAGGAACCGGGGGGGCAGGGGGGGCACTTGCCCCCCCTGACTCTCAGGTGGGGGGGGGGGGGGCATTGCCCCCCCCCCAAAGAGATGTACATCTTCATTTTTAAAATAATCAAGAAATCTGCTATGTAACCTAAAACCCACATTTAAAAGTGTAAACATATCATCTTTCAACAGAAAGTAAGTTTTATTGTAAAATTTGCTACAAAGAGGAAGTTTTAAACAATAAAATTGACTTTACAACGCTACCTATAGCAAGCCGCCATTTGCAAATTATTGCGCAATCTTATATAGCGCGGTTTTGCCGTTGCCTGCCTGTAAGAAGTGACTGGTAGATTTGTTTGTCAGCTGGTCTTTGCCTATGGTTCTTCAAAACAAGTACACTGCATGCAAGTCTTCGAATTCAATTAGTGTAGCAGTAGTTAGTGTATTCTACAGGTAGTGTAAAGTATAGAACTGTCCTCTACACCTGTGCATGCATGTTTTTAGTGTCTGGCCCAGTATTTTCCTTTATGTGTGTGCTTGGTTTAGTGTTTTGGTCCAGTAGCTTATGCATGTGCATATTTTACTGTTTATTTACTGTTTATGTTTTGTATTGCATCTCACTCTCTTTGTCATTGGGATCCTACATAGTTACCCATTGGGCTAGTGGCATCAGATGATCTCCAGTCTAAATGAGAATTTAACTGAATTGAACTGAACATTCCTCCAAAGTTGAAAGAAACAATATTGTATGTATCCTCAAGCTGGGAAGATAATGAATGTACTGTAGAAACCCTACTGTTATGTCGGCATTGTGCACCACTTACGCTAGTTATGCAAAAACATATTCTGTTTATATGCACACGGAAAGGATTCATGTTACGTGATGTTCATTGCTCGCCCCCCCCCCCCCCCCCCCCCCCAATTCAAAACATCTTCCTATGCCTATGAATTATTTTTACAAAGCTAGCAAGCCTAAACAGCAAAGTAAGTACACCTCGCATTTCAAATGTTCTGGTATTATGTATGTACATTTATGATGTTTGGCCCTTTCCGATAGAAAAGTCTACTAATACTAAATTGTGTAAATTCTTTAACATCACAAATGGGTGTAAGAAGAAGCACAGATGTAACTTTTCGCACCTCAACAGAAAGGAACTAAAGTACATAGTAAGCTTGTGTATGGTAAAGCCTATATATACAACTGAATACTACCCTTGTAGGTGGAAAGTGCACAAAGGCAGGAGGATGGACACTCAGTGTCCAAGACAACCACAACTCCTGCGATCCCAGCACATCACCCCAGACGCCAGCCACAATCCCTCAGCCATCCGCACCTCCACACCATGCACAGCCACTACCATTCCCGACACACCCTCCACCTATGCCACAATATGCTTCATACCCTACACCATTTTACACTCCACACGCAATACATTAGTACACACCACATGTTCTACAGTACCCACACCATGCTGCACAACCAGACACACATGCACCATCCCCACTACCCACTGCACACACAGCAAGCACCACCACTAGCACAGAACATCAGAACAACACACAGATACACACCCCAAACTTATAGCTAGGAGATCACTTCACGCACAGAAGTAACTACATGGTCATAATGATGCATATTTTAGCCAAAACGTTTCATTTAACTCTTGTAACTTGACAATAATATAATAATTTATCAATAGATAATTATTTGCTGTTTTTGTACTGTTGGGGTAGGCATACTGTTGAGTGTGACTGACAAAATGGCAGCTAGGCATAACAATGTGATGAGCTACCCCTCAAAACTTGCAAACTATGTACAAGAGAGCTGCACTTTAATGTTCCTTTCACTACACTTAATTGAGATTATTATAACCATGTATATGCGGTTTGTAATAGCCTAAGTATTCGTTCCTTAATTGACTCCAAAGTTTCATCAGCCATTCTCAAAGGTATAGGTTCTGGAAAACAATTCTACATAAATTCTATACTTCTTGTCAAAAGAATTTTTTGTGAAACTAGGTGTGACAAATTGATTTAGAGAATATGCAGTAAGCCTGTAATGGGTGTACTTAACAAAAATACAAGTTATCTTGCAGATTTTGTCACGCATTGCTGCATTGGCCCCATGTGGAGTCCTAGCATTGTTTTGGGTGTGGTGCACCAACCAGCTACTGAGCAAGTGAACCAACTACTGTACATGGGAACTACCCATTGTAAATACCATGCAATCAATCTCAGTCTGAATACTAGTGAAATATATTTCAATTTAACAACTGAGTATATCAATCAAATGCATAATATCCTAGCATATATACCAGTGTTGTGGCCATTACAGGGGTATCACAATCAACTACCATTGCAATTATCTCGGTATCAAAGCATTACGATTACCATTACCACTACGGACCTCCACTAAAGTAATCAATTACCATTGCAACTACATTTCTACAATTGTGATTACAATTACTAATTACAGATTTATTCTTGGATGCTTGCAAAAGTTATTTCACCCTACCGAGATTTCATACATGTGCTGATTTAAATCATGTGATTAATGTTATTTTCCCGTTTCCACCAGCCACCCAGTTAACTGTAGCACAGAAATAGCATCAAACTAGCAAAAATCTACCTTCTTAGGGCAAAATATATCCACAGATATACACAATATCCATCACAGTAGTTGCATGGTAATTGTGTAATTTGATGCAAATAGCAAAAGAATACCAACTACCATTACAACTACTCTGAGACTGAAACAGTTCCATTACAATTACATTACCATTATAGGCAAATGTATACCTAATTACAATTGATTACAATTACTAATTACCATTACCACAACACTGATATATACACAACCTAACAAGTAGAGTTTGTGAATATATAAAACACAAAAAAGTATTAGAGAACCAACCAAATAGTGTCATAATATGTAAAATTAAATGCTAGCTATGTAATTGTCAACATGCAGTATAGCTATAAATAGCAGTCATTCTCGTACCTCTCTTTGCCACACGACTAACTTGTGTGCCCAGGGCATCCGGCGAGGACGGGGAGGTACATCATGCCCCAAAAATTTAGCCAGGCTGCGACAAGTCTACCGTCAGACCAGTTGCATCTGTGAAATCATCAGAAGGGGATCCGGACTAGACATCACTGGGAGGTGCCACTTTGAACAGATCAATTGATGGACAGGGTGGACTGGCTACTCGAGCGGGCAAGACTTCAGGGCTGTGGAACCATTACATCCTACACAACGAGTACCACGGGCGCCAATCAGCTACTGGACACCTGAACACTGACACTACTCAGACTAGTCCAAGCACCACAATGCACCAGATTCAGGTCGTCTTGGTAGGACAGGTCCAGCAACATGGAGGAGATGGACAACATCAATCAGTTCAGTGGCTTATTGGAAAGGCTACTCGAGCAGGCAGGATTTCAGGGTAGTGGAACCATTACGTCCTACACATCGAGTACCACGGATGCCCATCCACTGGTGTTGAGCTCCTGCAACTGCACAGCTACCCCACAAAGCGAGCACCACCATGCTGCCGCCACAGGTTCTATAAAAATCATAAAAATCATATCAATCATCAAGAATATATTTGAAATTCAAGTTTCAGGTTATTCAGGCATTTCAAAAGGCTATACACCACCAGCTAAGGCACACACAACACTTAATGGATGAATCCAATGAAGAAATAAGTGATTCCTAAAGATACTGAAATATATGACATGGTACAGTAAAGAAACAAAGGGACATGACCCAAGGAAGTGTACAGCAATTACAGCCATTTTACGTCTTCAGTAGGCAATTATTATAAATTATTATTTACTACGTACATTGACAAAATTACGAAGACCAGGTATTCTCATTCTTAGATATGACGTACACATGTATGGATCAGCAACTGAATACTTACCAACAAAAGTTGCTGCCGGAAACAGCTGCAACACCAGTTCCTCTCCCAGAACACAATTAGACAGGTCGCACATCGTCCACAAGACTACCCTGGAATCTTCAGGCAAAAACTTGCCACAGTCACTGGCTAGGACCGTACACCGACTGAAACCGTACATCGACTGACACCGTACACCGGCACACATACGATACGCGTAACCGGGCGATGATCTGCAAGTCTCACGGGCCTTACATCACACCGCTGGGTACTAGACAGCAAAGAGATGGAGAAGAGAACGGTAACTCACAGGCCCTTCCCACTTCCGATGAAGCGGACCTGCCTCCAAAGGACTATGTGGCAAGCAACACTGCAAGGGCGAACTCAAACTCACAACTCCCGCGTCTTTAAGGAGCAAGGACGTACCCAATCACAAGCTCCGACCGTACACCGACCCGTACAACGACTGTGGCACACAAAGTGTAGCCGTGCGATGACACGTCACCGCTGGGTACTTGCAGACACCGCCCCCAAATGTCTGCTAGGAGACAGGACGCACCCAATCACAAGCTCCGACCGTACAACGACTGTGGCACACAAAGTGTAGCCGTGCGATGACACGTCACCGCTGGGGACTTTCAGACACCGCCCCCCAATGTCTGCTAGGAGCAAGGACGCACCCGATCACAAGCTCCGACCGTACATCGACTGACACCGTACACCGGCACACATACGATACGTGTAACCGGGCGATGATCTGCAAGTCTCACGGGCCTTACATCACACCGCTGGGTACTAGACAGCAAAGAGATGGAGAAGAGAACGGTAACTTACAGGCCCTTCCCACTTCCAATGAAGCGGACCTGCCTCCAAAGGACTATGTGGCAAGCAACACTGCAAGGGCGAACTCAAACTCACAACTCCCGCGTCTTTAAGGAGCAAGGACCGTACCCAATCTGCAAGCTCCGACCGTACACCGACAAAAGGTTGGTGAGTAGCGCCATGCGGCTGACTCTTAACGCCCCGCACCAAAGACTTACTCCAGGACCCCTTAAGGGAGACTACTACGGGCTTCCTAGATCCCGCCAGCATGGGCGCAAGGTAGTAGCCTGGTCGGTTTGGTCACCCGGGTTCGGAGTTACCCCTTTTCTGAATTCAGCGCTATTGGAGCCTGCAACCAACACGACAACTACTCACAAAGGAAAATGGCGAGGACAGCAGCTTTTATACTAAAGTTCTACTTCCGTTTTGTGTTGAGCATTCTGATTGGCTGTTGTCTTGTTTTGGCGCGCTTTGTGTGCCAATCTAATTAAATGATGAAATGGAGGGGCTACCCTTAGCGTACAGGAAGACATGTCTACGGCCCTCGCTACGCCCCGTCGATGCAGTACTGGCGAAAGATTATACTATCTTGATGCTCAGACTCCTTGCAGGGTGTGTTACAGTCAGGCAAGAATGGCTAGGAAACTAAAACACAGTTAACGAAACTCTTATGGCATAAAGTGGGCAATGCGATGCCTCTAGGATCTAGTATTCAAGCAATAATGTATTTTGTTTTGTGTTCTCCACAGCCTAGAAGAACGATAGTTGACAAGCATATGATTGGATTACCTTCAAATTGTCAAGTTAGCTCTTGAGACTCTCTACTGTTTGACTTTTTACAAACTTTTACTTATTCTTGCCTCTATAGCGCACAGGGCACATTGGATCAAGTGACTTTGGATCAGCAGATGTGAGACAATGCAGTAGTTTACTGCTGGGCATACACATGCAGCTTTAGACTAGTGTGTCTAACCCCATTGAGTGTGTGTTCTCTGTACATTGAGTGTGTGTTCTCTCTACATTGAGTGGCCGTGTTCTCTCTACATTGAGTGGTGTTCTCTCTACATTGAGTGTGAGTTCTCTGTACATTGTGTGTTGTGTTCTCTCTACATTGCGTGATGTGTTCTCTGTACATTGAGTGTGTGTTCTCTCTACATTGAGTGGCCGTGTTCTCTCTACATTGAGTGGTGTTCTCTCTACATTGAGTGTGTGTTCTCTCCACATTGAGTGTGTGTTCTCTCTCTACATTGAGTGATGTTTTCTCTCTACAATGAGTGTGTTCTACTCTCTACATTGAGTGGTGTTTTCTCTCTACAATGAGTGTGTGTTCTTCTCTCTACATTGAGTGATGTGTTCTTTGTAGATTGAGTGTGTGTTCTCTCTACATTGGGTGATGTGTTCTCTCTACATTGATGTGTTCTCTGTAGATTGAGTGTGTGTTCTCTCTCTACATTGAGTGGTGTGTTCTCTCTACATTGAGTGGTGTGTTCTCTCTACATTAAGTGGTGTGTTCTCTCCACATTGAGTGGCGTGTTCTCTCTACATGGAGTGTATGTTCTCTCTACATTGAGTGTGTGTTCTCTCTACATTGAGTATGTGTTCTCTCCACATTGAGTGATGTGTTCTCTGTACAATGAGTGATGTGTTCTCTGTACATTTAGTGCAGGGAGGTCACTAAATAGCAGTAGAGCGGCGAAGTGCCGCGCTTAAAATCTCAGCCATTCCATATTCAGCCATCATAAAACAGTCCTGCTCATTTCTACACACACTACAGTGAGCTGTATGAAGGTGCCTGTGATAGGTGACAGAAAATTTGATTGGGTGCAAAGTAGTAATTGTTTACACCTACTCTGAAGTCTAGCAAGCTCAGCAAATGTGACTGCAATGCACTTCATCCACTGACTTTTGGTGAACAAAATCTTCTGCTACTGCAACACTAGATGATTTTAGTGTAGCAGTAGAATGTAGATGAGTATAAGGAAATAATGTTAGCTACAAATTGGCATGCACTCAATTCATTGATGTGTGCTGCTCTATATTTATTTTCTGTGGACTTCCCTGGATTGGTGTGTTCTCCTTCTACATTCATGATTGAGTGTGTGTTCTCTCTACATTGAGTGATGTGTTCTCTCTACATTGAGTGTGTTCTCTCTCTACATTGAGTGTGTGTTCTCTCTACATTGAGTGTGTGTTCTCTCTACATTGAGTGTGTGTTCTCTCTACATTGAGTGTGTGTTCTCTCCACATTGAGTGTGTGTTCTCTCTACATTGAGTGTGTGTTCTCTCCACATTGGAGTGTGTGTTCTCTCCACATTGGAGTGTGTGTTCTCTCTACATTGAGTGTGTGTTCTCTCTACATTGAGTGTGTGTTCTCTCTACATTGAGTGTGTGTTCTCTCCACATTGAGTGTGTGTTCTCTCTACATTGAGTGTGTGTTCTCTCTACATTGAGTGTGTGTTCTCTCCACATTGAGTGTGTGTTCTCTCCACATTGGAGTGTGTGTTCTCTCCACATTGGAGTGTGTGTTCTCTCTACATTGAGTGGTGTGTTCTGAGACTCTTTCTATGTCTTTCTATGACTACACCACCAGCTTAGGCACACACAGACTTAATGGATGAATTCAATGAAGAAATGAATGATTCCTGGCTAAAGATACTAGATAAAGAAAAATGAGGGACACGGCCCAAGAAAGTGCACAGCAATTACAGCAATTTTACGTCTTCGGTAGACAATTATTATAAATTATATGTACTACATACATATAATATGTAATTGACAAAATTACGAAGACCAGGCATTCTCATTCTTAGATATAACGTACACATAAACGGATCAGCAACTGAATACTTACCAACAGAAATTGCTGAAACAGCTGCAACACCAGTTCCTCTCCCAGAACACAATTAGACAGGTCGCACATCATCCACCATGCATAATGGTGCTTCGAACCATGACCCACTTATTTTATATTACATAATAGTGAAGTACAAATGAGTGAAGGCCCCACTTGGAGCCCGTACAGAATCCAGTTGCCCCACAGAAGCTACAAAATGGACCATTTAAGTCATTTTTGAAATCATTTCACACTTTGTTAAGTATTGCAGGGCCGGCTCAGCGGCACTTGACTTGAGTGGGCCAATATATTTTTTTACATGGTATACTGTACCACGTAAACAAAATATTTCAAGTTTATAATAAATTATCCTTTGCTTATGGACATACCATGCATTTGCAGCACTGATCTCACGAAAGGTGATATAGTGGAACCTTTGATTAAAGGGCACTTTAGGACAGCTCCATTTGTTCTTTGTAAGTAGGTGTCCTCTTTGGGAGGAGCAAAATGTGTAAAAACCATATGAAGGATGTGTTTTGGGACTCAAGCTGTGTCCTTTGTAGAGAGGGTTATCAGTTGTACTCTGTCCTTATTTTGGAGAGTCTACTATCAGAGGCTCCACCGTGTTCCTGTTTGTAGACCCTACCAGCTAGCAAAAACACCTTATTGTTTTATTCCTTTAGATTTGAATAGAACATTGAAATTGGTACTGGTGTGGACAACACGGCCATCTTATTGGTATTCAATTAAAAATGGCGGAAATTCGGCAATCGCGCTCGCGGCGAGCGAATATAGTATTAGTCCGTAGAAATTGCTTAGGATTCTGTGGTTTTGAAGATAAATCTTCAAAACCATAGAATCATACAGGAGCAAAGCTTACTTTACTCAAAGCTATTGGGTGTTTGCTATGTATTTGTGGTTATTACAACCTGGCCAATAGCTAAAATTTCAATGAAGAGTAAGTTTTGTTCTTAAGGCTTCCAAAAGTGTTGGGTGGGCCATGGCCCACCTGGCCCACCTGTCTAAGCCGGCCTTGTATTGGCATATCAAATGTAGGAAGAATAGCATGACATTGTGATAGTTTTATCCCATAGGATTAATTGAGGTTTTTTACAGCCTTCAGGAAGTATTGAAACTCCTAGTGATGACTGTTAGCCAAACTGTAGTATAACTACTGATCTCCAAAATATCAGATATTTTTGATTTGGAGAAATCATTAATTTTGCATAAAACATAAAAATTGAAAAGTTTACATAAAAGTTTGTATTGCTATATTATAATGAGATCATTTATACTGCGTGATCCAACACTTCGCTGGAATACAGGAGAACATAATATAAAACATTCTTTGCATAACATCAATTGAAAGGAAGAAATATACCATACATTGGCTATCATACATAGGCTGCCAACCATATAGGGCTAGCGCTACCATACATAGGCTACCATACATAGACTACTATATACATAGGCAAACATACGTGGGCTACCATACATGGGCAACCATTCATAGGCTACTATACATAGGCTACCATACATAGGCTACCATATGATGCATTGGCTACCATACATTGTCCATCATACAGTGCCAACATACATAGGAACATACATAGGCTACTAAACATAGGCTACCATGCATACATAGGCTACCATACATAGGCTACCATACATAGACTACCGTAGAATGGCTACCATACATAGGCTACCATATAATATATATATATAGGCTAACATACCTAGGCTGTAGCCTATGTATGGTAGCCAATGTATGGTAGCCTATGTATGGTATCCTATGTATGGTAGCCTTTGCATGGTAGCGAATGTATGATAGCCTATGTATGGTATCCTTGCACGACAGTAGACGAGGAGTCAGTCCTGCATGACAGCAGGCAAGGAATCAGTCCTGCAAGACAGCAGGCAAAGAGTCAGTCCTGCATGACAGCAGGCAAAGAGTCAGTTCTGCATGACAGCAGGCAAGAAGTCAGTCCTGCATGACAGCAGGCAAGGAGTCAGTCCTGCATGACAGCAGGCAAGGAGTCAGTCCTGCATACATGACAGCAGGCAAGGAGTCAGTCCTGCATACATGACAGCAGGCAAGGAGTCAGTCCTGCATGATAGAAGACGAGGAGTCAGTCCTGCATGACAGCAGGCAAGGAGTCAGTCCTGCAAGACAGCAGGCAAGAAGTCAGATCAAGTAATACACATGCAGTGTAAAAGAGGTGAGACAAGAACAGCAATAATAAAACAATGAGCATGCAAGAGTAAAGGAATGAACATCAACAACACCTAAACACAGGGAGCATAATATAGTACTGATACTGATTGAGACTGCATGATATTATAATAATAATGAAAGACATTATTGTGGACTGCGCATGGTAGGAAAGAAGGGGGGAAGGGAAAAAAGCAGTTGAACTGGACCAGAGCCAGCAACCTCCAGACCTATAACCGACCCTTTGGCAGCTAAACCACTGGTCACCACCAACAGACCCTGATCCATTATAGTGATAATAATAATAAACTTAGACAGGAGGGGACAAGTGAGAACATCTAAGTTGCATGGCCTTATATATAAAATATGCAGTTTGATTTATAATATATGCTTGGGATTACACATTAAACAGATGAATTTGTCTATAGAGCACAAATGGTTAAAGTATAAGGATTGATACTGGTGGCTAATTGCATGAATGGGAGCCTTAAGTTGTAATAGAGATTGCATGCAATCAATCAAAATATGGATCTTGTCTTCTATAGCCTGTGATTGGCATAATGTCCATAGTCTGTCGTTAACAGGAATTGGGGGCTTGCAGTGTCGGCCAGATTCAATGAGAAGTTTGTGATCAGATAGGCAGAACTTTGTGAAGGCTTGTCTTATCTTTGGGTTGGAAATGGAAAATAGGTATATAGGGTTCGGTTATTGTAATGTCCAGTTTGATCAACCAATACAATCTCATCAGTTTGCTCCCTCCAGACTGAATGAGGCCTCTGTCACAGTCAATGTCAGATTGTAGCTTCTGCGTTGTCATTGGTCACAGAAGTGTGTGATAGGACGCTGTCAAGCTTAATTGCAGATGTTAAAAGTGGATTATATCCAAGATGGTGTAGTTTAGTTATGGCTTTATGTGCCCACGAGCTGTAGCCCGATGTAGATAAATTTTGGGAGATTTCAAGTGCTATTTTGGTAAGAGAGCTAGGATCTGAGGAACAAATTTGATAGTAGTACTTTAGTACTGCACAAGAACACTCGTGAGACACTCGGAAGAGAGCCAGTCTTGGCCAGGATAGCAGGATTAGCACATGATTGGTAAGTTAATTGTTTAAACCATATTATCCCTCAAGAGAATAATGATATGAGAGAGAAACCATTGCATTAATTGCAAGATAATAGTACAAGGACAATTATATAATAATAATACAGCCTCGGACACAAGCTAACATGAGTGACATGGGTTTGGCAAGACATTTGAAAAAAAGTGGAGAACCTCGGACACAGGGTGTGTAATAAAGTGATCATGTGATCACAGGGTACAATTACTTCCCTGGCAAGGTCTGGGCAAAAAGAATTGGGTAACTTAGAATAAGTTTGTAGAATTTACGGGGCCCGGGATTTTTTTAGTGTATCTACATTGTATAGATCCCAAATTTCAGCGTTGTACATCAGAATTGGATAGATCAAAGATTTAAAAAGATGTTGGAGAGCTTGGTAATAGGTTATACCTAGAGAAATTGTCCTGACTTGCAGTTGGTTCAAAGATTTGTTAGCCTTATTCGTGAAGATCTGAGAGCGGATACAGTCTGTGAAGGTACAATTCCAGTTGAGCCATGTTCCCAAGTACTTGTATTTTCCAACCACTCCAAGTGGCTGAGAATTAATTTTCCATTGATAGTTGACATGCTCTGGGTTTGTCCAAATACAAGAATTTTGGTTTTTGTTATGTTTATCTCTAAGTGGTAATTTGTACATAATAACCACAGCGTATACGCAGACAATCACGTGATGATAAAATGGCCGACATTAAAGAAATCGTTTCGGATAGTGCTTTACGTGCGGAATTGTCTCTTTCTGGAAACTGCTTAGTTGTTGTTGATTTCTTTGCTACTTGGTGCGGTCCGTGTAGGGAAGTTGCTCCGAAAATTGTACATTTACAAACTAAGTATACTCAAGTGGTTTTTCTCAAAGTGGACATAGATAAGTGTTCTGTGAGTTCAGAAAGATTGGAAGCATGTGTGCGTGCGTGCGTGTGCGTGTGTGTGTGTGTGTGTGTGTGTGTGTGTGTGTGTGTGTGTGTGTGTGTGTGTAAATATATTAGCATGTGGCTAAATCCAAGTTCTACGTTTCCACAGAATATTGCGGCACATTATGAAGTTCGTTCAGTCCCTACCTTTATATTCTTTCAAAAGTCAGAAGTTATTCACAGGATCAGAGGAGCTGATGTAAATGGCATTGAAGCAATCATCTTGCAACACACATCAGGAGACATACCTGGCTCAACCTCAGGTCCATTAACAAAGGATTTGGAAATACCAGGACAGGTATGTATGGAGCCTGGTCATGTTGGTGAAGACAGTGCCATTGTAAATAACTGCTTGTAACTCACCTTATGAATAGAATTAATCTTCTGGTACTTTTTATTTTGTCATTGTCTAGCACATTCTGAATGGGTTAATTGACAAGGAAAGGAGTGAATGCCTGAACGACAGTGATGAACATTCTTTCTATAATTGTCTTTCTCCTGACTCTGCCTTCCTCCAATCAGACTGTGATGAACAGCTAATCATGTTTATTTCTTTTAGCCAATCAATTAGGTTGCATTCTTTGCTAGTGAAAGCTTCTAATAGAGGTACATTGTCCGAGGAAGTTGCCTTCTGAGTGTTTTATGCAATATTTTTTCACCACATGTGTGTAGCAGGGATGGACAGAGCTCCCAAAAGTGTGGTAGTCTTCTTGAATCAAGTTAGCACACCTTCTTTTGATGATGTTGAGAGAATGAACCCTGTGCAAATGTTCAGGTAACTACTCAACTTCTGAACGACTCATCGTTTTGTGCTGTAGTCATTTTGAGCATTTATAGTTTGACTCCAGACCAACTTACAGGAGATTGTCCTCTTCCATTGACCTATGTGAAGTTTCAGAATGTACAAAGTGTCACGGTAGGTGTGTAGAGTGTCACGGTAGGTGTGTAGAGTGTCATGGTAGGTGTGTCGAGTGTCACGGTAGGTGTGTGGAGTGTCACGGTAGGTGTGTCGAGTGTCACGGTAGGTGTGTCGAGTGTCACGGTAGGTGTGTCGAGTGTCACGGTAGGTGTGTAGAGTGTCACTATAGGTGTGTAGAGTGTCACGGTAGGTGTGTAGAGTGTCACGGTAGGTGCGTAGAGTGTCGTGGTAGGTGTGTGGAGTGTCACGGTAGGTGTGTAGAGTGTTACGGTAGGTGCGTAGAGTGTCGTGGTAGGTGTGTAGAGTGTCACGGTAGGTGCGTAGAGTGTCGTGGTAGGTGTGTGGAGTGTCACGGTAGGTGTGTAGAGTGTCACGGTAGGTGCGTAGAGTGTCGTGGTAGGTGTGTAGAGTGTCACGGTAGGTGTGTAGAGTGTCACGGTAGGTGTGTAGAGTGTTGTGGTAGGTGTGTCGAGTGTCACGGTAGGTGTGTAGAGTGTCGCGGTAGGTGTGTAGAGTGTCACAGTAGGTGTGTTGAGTGTCACAGTAGGTGTGTCGAGTGTCACGGTAGGTGTGTAGAGTATCACCATGAGCGTGCAGAGTGAGTTTCCCAATGAGTATGCAAAATGTCCCAGTGAGTATGCAAAGTGTGTCAGTGAGTACACAGAGTGTCCCAGTCCAACCAGGTGAAGAAATGTACTTGTGCAGCAGACGTTGTATCACTTGCAGCTGTTTGTCAAGGACAACCAAGGTGATGAGGATGAAACGTGTCTGGAGTATTTGTCCTTCTATGGAACTCCTTTGGATGTGACTAACATGAAGGACTTTAAGAGAGTACGTCTCCATGGTAACACCACCATGCATTTAAGCTAAATCTGCATTCTGTGTGTTAATGGCCTATTTCCTCTGGTCCAGGTGACTGGTGAAAAAGGAGAGAGTCACTAGACCATAGACTGTGAAACTACATGTACTACTGTACTCAGAAATTGTATGTTAGACAAACTTAATTGATTGATGATAGTAACTTCAGATATAATAATTACTAGCATTACACACTAATCTAATACACAATGTACTAAGTCAGAGATTACAACATTGAAGCTTGGAGCTGCTATATAATAATAATAATAATATAACCAATCAACTCAGAAGCTACAATGTGACATTGACTGTGACAGGGGCCTTACTCAGTCCGGAGGGAGCAAACTGAGATCATACCGACTGATCAAAAAGGACACTAGAATGTCTGAGCCTTACCTACATTCCATTTCTAATCCTAAGATTAGACTAGCCTTGACTAAATTCCGCTTATCTGATCACAAACTCCTAATTGAATCTGGCTGACATTACAAGCCCCCGATACATGTTAACGACAGACTACGTACATTATGCCAATCACAGGCTATAGAAGACGAAATACATTTTTTGATTGATTGCAAATTCTATCACAATTTAAGGCTCCCACTCATGCAATTAGCCACAAGTATCAATCCTTACTTTAATTATTTGTGTTTTATAGACAAATTTATCTTTTAATGAGTAATCCCAACCTATCTATTATAAATCAAACTGCATATTTTATATATAAGGTCATGCAACTTAGATTTTCTCACTTGTCTCCTCCTGCCTACTTATTGCAATATCAGTCTTTGTGTGTCACCTGTCCAGTAATGTTGGCTGTGCTCCCTGTGTTTAGGTGTTGCTATTCATTCCTTATGTTCTTGTTTATTGTTTTTCGGTTGTGTTTGTCTCACCTCCTTGTACTAGGCATTATCATATCTGACTCTTTGCCTGCTGTCTCGCAGGATGTAATGATTTATTCTGCTGAGGTCAAGGGCCATTCTGGCTATGACTAGTGATGATTATTATAAAGAATTCTATATACAAATGGGACAGACTCAGGAAGATTAATGTTCTCCAAAGCAGTAAATTGTGGTGATATAAGTAATATGAATCCATGCAGTACACTTTGTACATGATAAATGCCATGCATCAGTTTCGTCTCGCTTGGATTGTGATATGAGGATTGTTCAGTCTTTCAGTGAACAAACACAGATTCTTACTATATGTGCTACCATTTTATAGGACGAGTCTGGCTATGTCAGACTATATAGCACTCAGCAAGAATCTGTGGTTATTGTACATTGGATTGAACAATCCTCACAAATGAATCACTTATTAGGTCACTAGACTGTGAAACTACATGTACTACTGTACTCAGAAATTGTACGTTAGACAAACTTAATTGATTGATGATAGTAACTTCAGATATAATAATTACTATCATTACACACTAATCTAATACACAATGTACTAAGTCAGAGATTACAACATTGAAGCCTGGAGCTGCTATATATAGAAGAGCTGATGTTTTCACTTTAAAGGGTGTCTGAACTTGGCTCCAGCAAACACAGCTTTATCTCCGAGCTCTTCCTCGATCCTGAGGAGTTGGTTGTACTTAGCAAGACGTTCAGACCTACAAGGTGCTCCTGTCTTGATCTGCCCTGTGGCAAGTCCTACAACAAGATCTGCAATAAACGTGTCCTCAGTTTCTCCACTACGATGGCTGACCATGACACCCCAACCACTAGACTGGGCTAGCTTGCAGGACTCAATGGCTTCACTCACCGATCCTATTTGGTTTACCTTGAGTAAAAGGGCATTACAAGCACCACTTGAAATAGCTTTCTGGATACGTTTTGCGTTTGTGACAGTTAAGTCATCACCCAAGACTTGGATTTTGGAGAACTTCTGTGTGAACTGTACCCAGGAATCCCAGTCATCCTGGTCAAATCCATCCTCAATTGATACAATGGGATAGGATTCAACAAAACTCGAGTACAGATCGGCCAACTGCTGGCCAGTCAACCACTGTGACTTATCAGAAGCTGGGTTCTTGAAATCCAGGTCATACATGCCGTCCTTGTAAAACTCAGATGCAGCACAATCCATAGCAAGAGATATCTTTCCAGTATAGCCAGCTTTCTCAATAGCAACTGTAAGGAGCTCCAACCCCTCCTTGTTATCCTGGATGTTTGGAGCAAAACCACCTTCGTCACCTACATTGGTGGCATCCTGACCATATTTGTCTTTAATGACTTTCTTTAGAGTTTGATAGACTTCACAACCCATTCTCATTGCTTCACTGAAGGTTCCCGCTCCTGTTGGCAAAATCATGAACTCCTGCATGGCCAGTTTGTTTCCAGCGTGGGTCCCTCCATTGATGACATTGAAGGCAGGTACTGGAAGAACAACTTGTTTGTTTCCAGAGAGATCCGATATGTGCCGATACAACGGGACACCCTTGTGAGCCGCTCCCGCTTTACAAATAGCCAGAGACACGCCGAGTATAGCATTGGCTCCTAGTTTCGTCTTATTTTCTGTCCCATCCAAATCCAACAGTACTTTATCAACGTCTCCCTGCTTAGTTACGTCAACATTAAGTTTAACCAGCTCGGGTCCCATGATAGAGTTTATGTTCTCCACAGCCTTCAAAACACCCTTGCCTAGAAACCTTTTTGGATCTTTGTCTCTCAATTCGAGCGCTTCGTAGACACCAGTTGACGCTCCGGAAGGAACGGCAGCGCGAAAGGTTCCCTTTGATGTCGTAACTTCGACTTCAACGGTGGGGTTGCCGCGACTGTCAAAGATCTCTCTTGCGTGCACTTTACTCAGACCAGACATCTTTTGACGTTCAAAGTCTAATGAGCACGTGATTCGGAAGCACGTGATGTATTATACCAGTCATGACACATCACAGGTCAATGCTGAAAAATTAAAAGATTCTAGATACAAGTTCTCTCTGTTTAGTTTACAATAGAATACAATCCACACAATGATTTAAGGCATATTTAGGAGAACATTAACAAACAATGTTCTTCCAATAACAATATTTACTATGTAATCATGCTGAAGACACATTCTATGACGGACCCTGAAAGAGAAGGATAAGAATATTAAGAGGTAGATTCAAACACATTTTAAGAACAGTAAACTCACCCCTACATCAATGCCCTTAGGCGTTAATTCTTTAGGTACTCCTGAGCTGCCGCCGTAGCCACCTTTTGACTCCATCTGATTTTGTATTGAGTTTGTCTGAATACAAAATTAGTAATACAAATAACAACAAAAGTAAAAGATATGCAAGACATTTTATACACACATACATGCACACATTATGAATGCATAAACAAAGAGACTCACATTACAAGACTACATAGCCATCGACAGACCACTATCCAGACAATAATACACAGAAAATACAACAAAATGGATAGCAATATTATGTCATTAGATGTGCTAACCTTCGCCATGAAACCCACTACACACCAACAAAGTTGCTGCTCAACACAAAAATATTTGTGGCACTACATTTAGAGGATTTCACCTGTTCATAATTTCCATGGTGAGAGGCGGGCTATTGTACAAAATGGCTACCAGCAGACGCTCTACAGCACCTTGCTGGACAGACAATGGAATTCCAACCCCATACAAAAGGTTTTTAGTTAACCTTTCGTTAACAGGAACCTCCTTATCACCTGACACTCCAAGAGAAGTGGCAAGACATAGAGAGAGAACACATCACCCAATGTAGAGAGAACACGCCACTCAATGTAGAGAGAACACACCACTCAATGTGGAGAGAACACACCACTCAATGTAGAGAGAACACACAATCACTGTAGAGAGAACACACACTCAATGTGGAGAGAACACACACTCAATGTGGAGAGAACACACACTCAATGTAGAGAGAACACACACTCAATGTAGAGAGAATACACCACTCAATGTACAGAGAACACATCACTCAATATAGAGAGAACACATCACTTAATGTGGAGAGAACACACTACTCAATGTGGAGAGAGAACACACCACTCAATGTAGAGAGAATACACCACTCAATGTACAGAGAACACACCACTCAATGTAGAGAACACACACTCAATGTAGAGAGAACACACACTACATGTGGAAAGAACACACACTCAATGTAGAGAGAACACACCGCTCAATGTACAGAGAGCACACACTCAATGTAGAGAGAACACACCACTCAATGCAGAGAGAACACACACTCAATGTGGAGAGAACACACACTCAATGTAGAGAGAACACACCACTCAATGCAGAGAGAACACACACTCAATGTAGAGAGAACACATCACTCAATGTACAGAGAACACATCACTCAATGTACAGAGAACACACACTCAATGTGGAGAGAACACACACTCAATGTAGAGAGAACACACCACTCAATGTGGAGAGAGAACACACCACTCGATGTAGAGAGAATACACCACTCAATGTAGAGAGAATACATCACTCAATATAGAGAGAACACATCACTCAATGTAGAGAATACACCACTCAATGTACAGAGAACACACACTCAATGTGGAGAGAATACACCACTCAATGTACAGAGAACACATCACTTAATATAGAGAGAACACACCACTCAATGTGGAGAGAACACACACTCAATGTAGAGAGAATACACCACTCAATGTACAGAGAACACATCACTTAATATAGAGAGAACACACCACTCAATGTACAGAGAACACACCACTCAATGTAGAGAGAGAACACACCACTCGATGTAGAGAGAATACACCACTCAATGTAGAGAGAATACATCACTCAATATAGAGAGAACACATCACTCAATGTAGAGAATACACCACTCAATGTACAGAGAACACACACTCAATGTGGAGAGAATACACCACTCAATGTACAGAGAACACATCACTTAATATAGAGAGAACACACCACTCAATGTGGAGAGAACACACACTCAATGTAGAGAGAATACACCACTCAATGTACAGAGAACACATCACTTAATATAGAGAGAACACACCACTCAATGTGGAGAGAACACACACTCAATGTAGAGAGAATACACCACTCAATGTACAGAGAACACATCACTTAATATAGAGAGAACACACCACTCAATGTACAGAGAACACACCACTCAATGTAGAGAGAACACACACTCAATGTAGAGAGAACACACACTACATGTGGAAAGAACACACACTCAATGTAGAGAGAACACACACTCAATGTAGAGAGAACACACACTCAATGTGGAGAGAACACACACTCAATGTGGAGAGAACACACACTCAATGTAGAGAGAACACACACTCAATGGGGTTAGACACACTAGTCTAAAGCTGCATGTGTATGCCCAGCAGTAAACTACTGCATTGTCTCACATCTGCTGATCCAAAGTCACTTGATCCAATGTGCCCTGTGTGCTATAGAGGCAAGAATAAGTAAAATTTGTGAAACCAGCAGAGACCCCTGCCAAGCAGTCTCAAAAACTAACTTGAAAATTTGAAGGTAATCCAATCATACTCTTGTCAACTATCCTTCTTCTAGGCTGCGGAGAACACAAAACAAATCACAGTACTGTTCTCATACAAGAGGCAATGCATTGCCCACTTCATGCCATAAGTGGGGAATGGAATGAGAGAGAGCACATATTACTTAAGAGGCATCAAATATCACTAAACTTAATACAGATATGAAAACATACCAATAATATACAAGGATAATTTCTCTCATTAATGACAGACAATAATTGAACAATAGATTAGTACATTCCAGTCATAGCAATTGAGATGAGCAAACACCCATAACAATTCAAATAGTTCACAGATTGTAATACATTTTGATCCGAGTTACTGTTCCTGTATGTCTGAGTCGATGCAACATGGCCATGTTTGCCTGATGTGGAGGTCTTTGGTGTGGAATAATGAGATTAAAACAATGGAATTCGACCAATGACATAGATTCACCAAATAAGGTCGTGAATGTGTTACTAAAAATACACTATCAAAGAAAATGGACTCCACAGAAAACAAGAAGAGCTCTGTTGCTAACCTAACATCACTTCACACCACAGCGACATAACAATAAATGGAGTTTTAAAAGTACAATTCTCCGAAAGAAAGTCCGTTACGGAACAAAGTATGCCCACAAAATTCTCACAAAACCATTGAACCATAGACATAAATATCTATGTATAGACTAAGACACACGACAAATTGAGTTGAGGTACTTGCTCACAGCCAGCCTATATGCCATATAAACATTTTACAACACTACACTTCTACAAATGAAATACTTCACAAGACAGACAAAAATCAAAAATTTCGACCTTCGACCAATGAGACAATTGTTACAACAAAACTGTCACTACGTTTCCTTACTGGTGGTTCTTCGGCGCCAATACAAGATAAGCACGACCAAGAGTCCCCCATATTGATGAAATGATCCCGTTGATATCAAAGATAACGCAAGTCTTTCGCCTATGAACACCTACAGGTTCATCTACTTGCCAAAGGTTTGCGATCACTAGAACAGTACTGATCGCCTCTGTTGTAGACTAAGGTACCTTAGGAAAAGTTCGAGCACTAAATCCAAACGACTTGAACGTTTCAGGAGGAAAATTTGATACCTTCCAAATGTCACCTGCAGAAATCCGGAAGATTTTACAATATCCGTATTTCACACACGCGATACCGTTACAGCAAAATTCCAGTTTTGCTTCCCATTTATACTACTCGGAAGCAGAATTACAACTTGGTCAGCAATCCGGAATCGGGGGCCGACGTCTTGACCAGATTTTGGATCTCTTTAAATTTGGGGTGCTTGGAATCTCCCATCAGCTCAAAAAGAGCTGCTTCACTTGTGGTGATGAAAGCACCGCATCCTCGTAACCTCTGGATAAGACAATGTAACATAATCACAAATGAAGCCAATTCTCCTGAAAGAGGCACATACCTCAATAGCAAACAGCCTGTCAACTTGTGTCCGTGAGGAGACACCATCAGCCAACACATGAACATCATAGCCCTTCTCAAGCAAGTCTAGTGTGGTTTGCTGTATGCACACTTGTGCCTAAAAGGGGAGAAGACACACTGAATGGAAGAGAATGATATGTAGTTTGCCAAAGGGAACACTACCTCTATTCCAACTAATATCACAGACTTCCTATCCGGATGACCCTTCAGAATATCTTCTACCTCTGGGATGACCATTGAAAACTTTGTCTTTGGAAAAACTTTAGCGTTTGACACATCTATTTCAGGCACAGTACTTCCAAGGCCTTTAGGGTACTGCTCAGTGACTATTACCGGTATATCAAGAATGTTCCCTGCTTTAACCTGTAGGGATGCACAACAGGGTAGGACAATAAATTCAGTGTTGTGGTAATAATCTCTTGCCCACTCTGCGGACACATTGGTAATAGTGAAGTTAATTATCTGGATAATTGGGGCATATAAGATTGTTTGTTGCATCTTTACAATTCAAATATTACTATTTAGTAAGCAATTCTCAAATTGGAGGATGTATTTTATGCAAGATTCTGTTTTGGTACAATTATCATCATAATCTTGGTACCTTGTTGGCCGATGATCACAACTGACAAAACCACCACTATCACCCATCCCTAAAACCACCCCTATCACCCATCCCTAAAACCACCACTATCACCCATCCCTAAAACCACCAATATCACCCATCCCTAAAACCACCAATATCACCCATCCCTAAAACCACCACTATCACCCATCCCTAAAACCACCCCTATCACCCATCCCCAAAACCACCAATATCACCCATCCCCAAAACCACCAATATCACCCATCCCTAAAACCACCCCTATCACCCATCCCCAAAACCACCAATATCACCCATCCCCAAAACCACCAATATCACCCATCCCTAAAACCACCCCTATCACCCATCCCCAAAACCACCCCTATCACCCATCCCTAAAACCACCAATATCACCCATCCCCAAAACCACCCCTATCACCCATCCCTAAAGCCACCCCTATCACCCATCCCTAAAGCCACTATCACTTGGTATGAACACAGCAACCATCACCACAGATGTACCCATCCATGAGCTAGGATCTATATTAATGCAAACCCCAATAACAATGCTGAAACCCTAGTCCAGCGTAGCTCAGACCCAATCTCGCTCGGCCATTTTCGGGGACTGACGTCACCGGGCGAGCATGGGTCTGGCTACGCGGGACTACTGAAACCCATGTAGGGCTGAGGCTATATGCTGGCATAGTTTCCAGAATAATAGGTCTTTAAACCAAGGGAGCATAATTCCAGAACAAACAGAATACAAGAATTACTGTTGAATCACATGATCCCTTCACCAACCCTAACACAGTGGCACCATTATACAGTTTTCCATTGAATTTGAAACACTAACATTAAGGTGTCTCACATGTACTTATACTGGTGTTTTGCAACTTCATGATTTTAATCAAAAGTTTTCACAATTTAACTTCAAGTTGTATTGCAGTAGAAAATTATTCAGTGAGAATGCATATGATTGAACATAATTGTTACATTTGATTGTTTGTTTGTTGTTTGTGTGTATAAATTTGCCATGTATGTGATCACAGGACCCCCTGGAAGACCAGCCAAGGGCTGAAGGGGACCACAGGGCCCCCTGGAAGACCAGCCAAGGGCTGAAGGGGACTACAGGACCCCCTGGAAGACCAGCCAAAGGCTGAAGGGGACCACAGGACCCCCTGGAAGACCAGCCAAGGGGCTGAAGGGGTATCCTGTCTTAACATCATGGAATAATTGGAATAATTAACAGCATAATAGGATGAAATCTTGAGCACAACGGAATAGACTATTAGGTCGAAAATTTAGCATAATAGCCTCAGCCCCAAACCCAGGCTGAAAGCATAGACACTAAAAGTATCTTGGGGGAGTTAATCAATTAGGACATATTAATCAACTAATTAATTGTCTATTGACAGCTATCCTTGATGATGCTCGGAGATGCACTACCGTCCTCGACTGTGCTACACAGAACTCCACGTAGAAAAGTTCTAACAATGATTAATTTCCTTCGAAGTATCTGTCGCTGTTCATCTCTGGTACAACCACAGATAAACAAGACACCATATTATAGTGTCCTGCATAGACCTAGGGTAAGGTCCACAGTTATCCTGTATTTTACATTACAAAACCAATACTTACGATTCTGTTCGCTACAACTGATATCTCCGGAAAATATCTAATACTTGGCTTGAACTTCTCTTGCATGTCACAGACAAAAACAAGGGAACGGGTACTTGCAAGACGTCCAAGTGATTTTACTAACGCCATTTTGTTGCTATAAATAGCTACGTTTGCCTATGAATTCACTTAATGGGTCAACGAGTCCGTTCTTCTGGTTCCTCCCTGAACACTCGGTGCTGAGAGGTGGAATTGAGCAGGTTCAACATATGAGCCGTTCACTATAATACGCTTTGGAACGCCTAACTACAACGGCACAGGGAAATTTGCATTGTTTCCACGATCTGCTGCCACGTAGAGATAAGATAATTTCATCCCTCCAAGCGGCGTCCGGACCAGATGAACGTAGCCAAGATATTTTCAGGATCTCAAAGTTCATTGAGTTCCCTCAATTCATTGCTGCGGGACAGATCGGCTATGAGCGACGGATACACGCAAGCCAAAGTTATTAAAATTTGCTCTGAATCGGAAGAAGAGATTGATCTGGTTGCGGAAGTTCTTCTTTTGCAAACCTCTACTAAACCTGCAGTATTGGAGCCCCTTTTCAAAGCAGACGGTAGATCCACGGCTGTTAGAGAGAGAATCATTGGTACGACGAAAGGAATTGTGTTATCAGTGAAGAACTTAGAGGACAACCTGAAAGAGAGATACTTGCAGGGCATTGGGGAAGGCGTGCGTCTCTTGACTGAAGAAGTCGTCGCTCTAACGGAGAATGCAGCGCAATTTGCCTACATAACAGCTGTCAAAGACCCTCACTCACAGCCCGCCTTGCCAGGTGTAACCGATCGATATTCATTCGAAATGTCAAAATTCGCCATTTCTGTTGCTTGTCGGAAATTTGAAAAGGAGAAAGCTTCGTCTATGGAGACTCAATTAATACTGAAGATTTCCTCGACTGTTGCGGACAGTTTGACGGTTTTGAAAGACGGATGCAAGAAGGCATCAGAATTTAAAGATCTCAGTGTGGCAGACAGAGAGATGTTTCAGAATTGCTCCAAATCAATTCAAGGAACTACAGCGCCGTTCTTAGCATCACTAAAATCTTTCACTAAATCTCGCTCTTCTATTGATCAACAAAGGTGTGCTCTTTTTGCCCGCCCCATGGTGGAAGCTGTAAGAGCTACAGTTGAGTTCTCTCAACTTCCAGACTTCAGAGGCAAAGCAGCCATTCTATCTGAAGACGCTCAAGAAGCACAGACTGCTATCTTGGGCAGCTCAATGGCTGTTGTTTCAGCAACTGTCCAGCTCTTCTCTTCGACAAGAATACTTTTAGAGCAGCCACGGTTTATGAATGACAGTCTGTGGCAGCGCTGGCACATGTGCAGTAAGGCTATTGTTGATGCATCTTCATTACTGCAGAAATCTGTTCAAGAACACACACCACTTCCCTCTAGACGATCCCAAAGCCCTAAATAAAGGCTTCATGTGATGCAATGAACAGTCATTCTGTCCATGCCCCTCAACTGCATTCACTGTCCCACCCAACTGCATAGCCACACCCCTCAACTGTATTGTCACACCCTTCAACTAAAGCAAACTCCCACTTCATGTCCATGTTGGTGTTATTATGCCCTCAATCACTATGATGTACATTTCACAAGTTGATAATTATTAAATTATACATATAAATTAATATATATTAAAACTTAATAATTTAAAACTATTGCTATTATATATATATATATATATATATATATATATATATATATATATATATATATATAATAGCAATAGTTTTAAATTTTATAGTACATCAATAAATAAATAATATGAAATTATAAGAATATACCATTTTCCACAATAAAACTTGAGAATAGTAAATGGCTAGCTCTAGGACTTGATGCTGAGTCTCTTAACGGTCTCATACCCGATAATCATGATAGCACTTGTTGGGGCATTTTGCATAATGCGAGCAGACAGACCTTTGTGAAAAACACTCCATCTTTCTTCTCTCCACAATCTTTTGACACATTCTCTAAGAGATTGGCTGTTCTCCAGCTAACAGACACAAATTAGCAAAAATCGTAACAGCATGTCCAATTAATGAATACAAAAACAAATATTAGATACTGTACTGAAACATTCCTAATGGCATAGCACTTAAAAGAATATTGCAGACAAAGGAATACAGCTTCTAATACCCACTGTATACAACCCAATATATTTTGTTGCAGATAATGGAATATTTTGGATAATTATATATAGAAATATTTCTTCCCGGTCGGAGAGGTATGCTATTAAGAGTGCTCTGCAATACCAACAAAATATGTTATCTTCCCATTAGAGGAGTCCTGCAGCGTGTACAGTGGACAACCACCACAGCTGTGCTCCTCAGTGTGGACAACCACCACAGCTGTGCTCCTCAGTGTGGACAACCACCACAGCTGTGCTCCTCAGTGTGGACAACCACCACAGCTGTGTTCCTCAGTGTGGACAACCACCACAGCTGTGCTCCTCAGTGTGGACAACCACCACAGCTGTGCTCCTCAGTGTGGACAACCACCACAGCTGTGCTCCTCAGTGTGGACAACCACCACAGCTGTGCTCCTCAGTGTGGACAACCACAATAGATGTACTCCTCATGCAGTGTAGACAACTATGACAGTTGTACCCCTCAGGGTAGACAACCACGACAGTCGTACCCCTCAGGGTAGACAACCACAACAGTTGTACCCCTCAGGGTAGACAACCACGACAGTCGTACCCCTCAGGGTAGACAACCACGACAGTCGTACCCCTCAGGGTAGACAACCACAACAGTCATACCCCTCAGGGTAGACAACCACGACAGTCGTACCCCTCAGGGTAGACAACCACAACAGTCGTACCATACATATTCAGTGACATATTCTACTCTAGTTAATACTTTCATACAACACACAGTACAAACCTGATATCGCGTTCGAACAAGATCCATGATATTGGTGCTGGTGGATGACACTAATGCAGCAC
This sequence comes from Halisarca cf. caerulea, assembly GCA_963170055.1. NCBI lineage: Eukaryota > Metazoa > Porifera > Demospongiae > Chondrillida > Halisarcidae > Halisarca > Halisarca cf. caerulea. Next base: position 21,076 of record CAUJGJ010000288.1, on the reverse strand, counting down.
AGGATCCAGACCCCATGATAATCAGGTATCTCGGAAGATATTCACCTAACCTGCAATCCACAGCTTGGGTGAGGAATTGGGAGTAAGCCCACCACCACACAGCACTGCTCGGTGCATACGTGAGAAGAGACACCAAATATCCTCGATAAAGACCAATAATACCTTCAGACCTCAGAATGTCTCTAGTTATAGCAATAGAACCTTTTAATCTAATCTTCTTCTTATCCACGCTATCTCTCCCAACCTGCCCTTGGACCATCATGTGCTGTGATACTATGTCAATAGGAACAGTGATTGACTGGCCAACCAAAGAGGCGACCAAACCACCACAGAAACTCCTTACTCCTGAGCCGTACCCTTCCATGAGACTACGCGTCACTTCATAAGTGGTTATGTAAAATTGTCCTGAGATTAATGTAATCGTGCTAGGTAGAAACCCTTTGTACAATCCTCTCACTCCTTCGTGCCTCAAAACCTGCTTGAATGCATCAAACGTACCTTTGTACATCGCCTTTTTCTTTTGCATAAAAAGTCTCGTTTTTATGAGACTAAATGGATAGACGAATCCTCTCACTAGAATGAATGTACTTGGGCCGAATAAGTAGTATTTTCTCTTATCCAGGTCCTTCCACTCCACGGTGGTGTTGGAGAAGGCATCCCCCCACCGAGTACTATTCATTTCTGGCTGGTTCATTCCACTGTAGGGTCTATGCACGAAGCTTTCAACATTTCACAAAACTGATTGGGAATCGATCGAGGCAGGAAGAGACTTCATTTCTAGTCACGTGATTAGGAGGTTGCAAAAGTAATTGTATTCATGATGTAAGCGCCTCCTGTTTGAAGAAATGAAGTTGTCTTTCTTCGTTCTATTCGGACTTGCTGCATGTCCAGCTAAAGGTATACGTATTATTTTGTAGGTATGTGCATATTTGTAATATACGAAAGTGTATTGTATTCATTTCCACATAGGCCAACTGTCGGAGGAGCAGTGGATAGGCATCTCCTGTGTCATTGGAGGAGTGGTCGTCGTTTTGGCTGTAGCAGTAGTGATTGCGATATTGTGAGTCGACAAGCACGTATGCACTGCGTGTATACAATGTACATACCGTTTCATCATGCTGTGTGTCGCTTGTAGGGTTGGTCTGTTCTGCAACCCCTGCCGCACGAGATCTCCCGGGAAATGGGCGGCAACAGCACCGGTACGCCGTTCAGAGCAGCTCCAATTCCATCCTTTATCTAGACACAGACCAATGAGCAAGACGTAAGCCAATATATAGTGTTCTTATTTATTATATTGGCTGCATACAAGACATTTATTCTCTTATACGTAGACGGTCATTTGGTACATCGGATTCCACCCTTGCTTTGCTTGGAGACTCTTCCTCGACAGACAATGTGTATGGAAACAGACATTCGGTTTCCCAGACAAATATTTCTGATGTAACCAGTGGAAAATGGCATGAGTTTTCAGAGCCAAAATCGAAGACATTCCAAGCACTTGAAGTGGAAATGGGAATTGTCTCCTCAGTAGGTGTAAGGTCACAGTCAGTATCTTCGGTAAATAGAGAACCCAAGGGAAGTACCCTCAAAAGCCCTAATTGGTTTTTAGTGCGACCTAGAAGTATGGATGTGTTAGATGAGCAAACGCATACTCATGACTTCGTTCTTCCAAGGCACAAGGCGTACTCTGTTATGGACGTTAATTCAATGGGCATTGGACCGAGAATTCTCTTGTCTGATGAACTTTCAGCTCTTTCACATCCCATCAATGACAGGTTGGGTCTTGCAACTCAACACAGCACAAGTGATGGAGTAGGTCTTGCTACTCAACACAGCACCAGTGATGGAGTAGGTCTTGCTACTCAACACAACACCAGTGATGGAGTAGGTCTTGCTACTCAACACAGCACCAGTGATGAAGTTGGTCTTGCTACTCAACACAGCACCAGTGATGAAGTTGGTCTTGCTACTCAATACCACACAAAATCTGCAACTTTAGAGATTGAAGATAATAGACCGAAAGACCCAGATACTAACCATAGTGGTTACCATGGTAACATTCAGCTGACTGCTCATTGTAGAAGTATGGATGACCTGGTGATCCAACGAGATGCACTGCTGACAGAGGGTGGACCTGTATGTGCCCATTCTAAAATGATGACATTTGCAGATGTACACACTGCTAGTGACAGTACCAAAGACATCAGTAGACAAAGTTCCACTTCAAATTCAGTTCGGAGTGATCATAGCAGTAACCTATCACTTGCTAATGAAGAGGTTTATGGTGGACTGGAAGGTGACCATGGATCTGATGACAGTAATGACTGTTTACAGCAGATCAAGTCCCTAAGGCTTCTAGAGGAGGTGGCAACAGGACCCCACAATGAGCCAATCAAAATAACTGTCAGTTTTACCATAATAGAGGATGAGAGTCGTAGAGTGCTAAGAACTGCTCCTTTCCAAACTGCAGCTGAATACACTCCTCCAGAGAATGTCGAGGAGGAAGGTGGATGCCTCTCTTTTATGAATGAAGATCGTGCAGACTTAAGTGAAGTAGTGAAGGAGATAAGTGGTGGACCAACTCCTAGCAAAGTTCAGACTATAAAAGACTTTTTCCTTCGTAAAGTGGCTAGCGAGGAATCACATCTACCTCACTTGGGAAGACCAAGAAGGAAAAGTGACGTGGTTGCTAGCCATTGGCCAGAGCTGGTAGAACATGAGAACCACATGTTGAGTGCTAGTCTGCCCTTGCTTGACTTAGCTTGTTCTGAAACAGATTTGATAACATATTCTGAGCCAACACTGCCTCAGGTCGAGCCTGTGCAGAAGTGCAGCAGTGCCCGCGTGTACACAGGAGAGGAAGTATTTGGAGAGAAGTCATCCCACTCACATCAAGACAATGACTGGTACACAGATATTGTCACAGAAACTCTTATAACACAGCTGGATCACCATGACAACGAACAGTGTGACTTAAGCTTCTCTGATTCAAGCAGTGATGATGATGTGTTTGTATCGGGGGTTCTAGTGAGTGGGGTTGAGGCAGCAAGCTCACTGCCCAGTTGTTGGTCTTCCCCTAAGCCCTTACACAGCAATACTAAAAAGGGGCCTCCCCACAACATACATTCAGGACCCATTTATTTACCATCACGGGACTTCCCCTCGTTGGATCTTCCTCCTTATCCCCGGTACAGAATGATTAATCATCGAATGTCAATTATCCATGAAGTTGATGAAGACAGTGATTCCGTCCTAAATAAGACAATTTAGTCTCGTTGTATATACTTATACATGCAGTCAAAATGCAACTGCCTGTATTATGTATTTATTCTACACTAATGGCTATTGTGATACAGTGGAAACAAAATGGCCACATTCCTTTGGGCATTTGCTAAAAATATAATTAGGTCACTTCTGGCCAGCATGTCTTGCTTGGAGCTCCCAAACACCACTTAATTTTGCTAACTTTTATGTTGAATAAAATATGAACTTTAAAATTACTGATAGCTATTTAGTTCTCGTACTCATGCAGTTGGCAGATAGCAGGTGCTAGAAACTGAATGCAGAAACATTTTAGGAAATCCAAGGGCCAATTTCATTGCAAAAAATCAGCTAATCTTATATAATTGTATCACGATATTTATATAACCTGCAAAACTTTGAACTGAATAATAATTAATGAATGTGTTCACTGATAATCCATGATAGCTACATTAATATCCATTGGATTAAAGAAATTTTCTGATCATAAAGTTGAGAATTCCTCCATTCCTGAAGTAAAGGACCTCAACATCTGTGTCAAACCTCGCAAGGGTTTTGAAGGACTGTCCATCGCTGAGCTGCGAAGACGAAGAGATGATGATAGCTAAACTTGGAACAACAGTGACCACCAATGGCCACAAACAGCAAACAATCTCTTACAGTAACAGTTAGGATGTGTCCAGCATGAAGGTCTTCTGGGACTTCAATAGTGAAACTCTCCTTTCCAGTGAGGCCCAAGGAAGATGCAGTCTCTCCATCACAAAATTGAAGTGGAATAATCCCCATACCAATCAAGTTTGATCTGTGAATTCTTTCATAGCTTTCAGCCAACACTGCCTTCACTCCCTACATAGAGAGATGGACAGATTGCTATTCGTGTACTGATCTACAGAAGACATGCACACTTGACCACCCACATACGTACCAGCATCCAGGGTCCCTTGGCAGCCCAGTCTCGTGAAGACCCGGAACCATACTCCTTTCCAGCCAAGATAATAACAGGCCGGCCCTCAGACTTGTAGCGAGAAGCACAGTCAAATACACTCATCTCCTCACCAGATGGAAAGTGCCTGGTACGTGGACCTGGTTTGTCAACAAACTTGTTTACCAAACGTATATTGGCAAAAGTACCACGACCCATAACTTCGTCATTTCCACGGCGACTTCCATAGGAGTTGAACTCCCTAGGGGTAAGTCCCCTGGAGGCGAGGTACTGTGCAGCTGGACTGTTCCTAGCAATGCTACCAGCTGGAGATATGTGGTCAGTAGTCACAGAATCTCCCAAGTAGAGAAGAACAGCTGCATTGTTAACATTCTTTACTGGTGGCACTTCCTTTGACTAAGGAACAAAAACTCCATTAACTTTAACAGTGAAGCAAAAATCAACCATTCTACTCACCATGCCATTGAAGAATGGAGGTTTCTTGATGTACGTTGAAGAAGCATCCCACTCGTACTGCATTGTTTGAGGGGCATGCAAACCAGCCCAGCGGGGATTTCCCTCCTACAGACAGAGTCAATAGAATACAATACACACCAGTAAGTGAAAGTACGCAAGACTTACTGTGATCTTCTCGTAGACCTCTCGGAACATAGCAGGGAGTACAAACTGTCGCTCTACTTCTTGGATCTCTGATCTCTTGGGCCAAATCTCTCGTAAAAACACAGGAGAACCATCTTTGCTAATACCTATACCAACAGACAAATATGTGTGTGTAGAGAGAGTGGTGTGGACAGGTGTAGAGTGTGGAGTGGGTGGTGTGGACAGGTATAGAGTGTAGAGTGGGTGTGGACAGGTGTAGAGTGTAGAGTGGGTGTGGACAGGTGTAGAGTGTAGAGTGAGCAGTGTGGACAGGTGTAGAGTGTAGAGTGAGCAGTGTGGACAGGTGTAGAGTGTAGAGTGAGCAGTGTTGACAGGTGCAGAGTGAGCAGTGTGGACAGGTGCAGAGTGAGCAGTGTGGACACTGAGATATACAGTGAGTGGTGTGGACAGATATAGAGTGGGTGTGGACAGGGTTGTCAATGCTACATCTCTAAAAGGCATTCTCACCAAGTGGTTCTTTCTCAAAGTCAATGCTCACAGTTCCAGCAATGGCATAAGCAATACACAAGAGAGGAGAGGCAAGGTAGTTGGCTCTAGTATGGGGGTTGATGCGACCTTCAAAGTTCCTGTTTCCGGACAGCACACCACACACCACTAGGTCACCCTGAATGTCAAGAAAGACAAAATATGTCACACACACACACACACACACACACACACACACACACACAGACACACACACACACAAACACACACACAAACAAACACACACACACACCAGACAGTAACCACTGACAGTATGTATGCACCTTCTCGATTGCTTGAACAACAGACTCGAGTAGAGGTCCACTGTTGCCAATACATGTCATGCAACCATAGCCAACATTGTTGAACCTGTAAGGAAAGGACAGGTGTGCAGATTGGCAGAAAGCATGTGGGCAGGTTAAAGTAACTCCGTATAAGAAAAACCCACCCTAACTCTTCCAAATAGGGAACCACTCCACTTTCTCTTAAGTAATATGTAACCACACCAGATCCTGGGGATAGGCTAGTCTTGATGTAGGGAGCAACACTGAGCCCTTTCTCCACTGCATTTTTGGCCAGCAACCCAGCACCCAGCATGACAGAGGGGTTACTGGTATTGGTGCAGCTGGTGATGGCAGCAATCACAACAGAACCATGAGTCAAATTGAACTCTTTGTCACCAAACTTGAAGGGAACAGTGTCTCCATGGTGGGCGGGGTCTATCTGAAAACCTTTGAAGCCAACCTACGGACATAACCACATTAATGATAGAACAACACCAACTACATACATACAGATAGACAGGGCACCAAACCAGGTACAGACAGGACAACAAAACAGGTACAGACAGGGCACCAGACCAGGTACAGACAGGGCACCAGACCAGGTACAGACAGGGCACCAAAACAAGTACAGACAGGGCACCAGACCAGGTACAGACAGGGCACCAGACCAGGTACAGACAGGACATCAAAACAGGTACAGACAGGGCACCAGACCAGGTACAGACAGGGCACCAGACCAGGTACAGACAGGGCACCAGACCAGGTACAGACAGGACATCAAAACAGGTACAGACAGGGCACCAGACCAGGTACAGACAGGGCACCAGACCAGGTACAGACAGGGCACCAAAACAGGTACAGACAATACATTATGCAGTTAGTACCTTGCTGTTGAGGCACTTCTGGAAGTCCTCTTTCATGGAATCAATTGCTATTCTGTCATGAGGTCTTTTTGGACCAGAAATAGACGGCACAACATCCAATAGATCTAACTCTATTACCTAATGAAAAAGGAATGATACAACCACCACATCAACAGCACAGCACAGTGAAAACTTTGCAATCCACAACCTCTAATCCAACACTCTTTCTAGTCCCAACATCTTATGAGGTGTAGTCACAATACTTGCATTACATTAAGACTACTCCATAATCTGACTTCTTCCAGCCCCATTGATTATTGGATTTGAGAGATCACCACCACCAACAATAACAACAACAACAACAACAACAGCAACAACACCTGTGAGAACACTGGGTCCTGGTTGGGATCTGAATAGTTCCTGTACATTCTGGAAGCTTTGAGGTAGGCCTCAATGAGCTTGATGGTAGTGGAGTCCCTGCTGGTCTGCTCAAGGTAGCGTATACTCCTGTCATCCACAGGGAAATACCCTACAGTGGCCCCATACTCTGGACACATGTTGGCAATGGTGGCTCGGTCCGCTATGGACAGCTGGGCTACCCCTGGGCCAAAGAACTCGACAAACTTTCCAACAACTCCAATATTGCGCAGATTCTACACAAAATAGACATTCATTTGGGCCAAAGTAACAACAAAAGGGGGCAACCATTACCTTGGTGATAGTGAGCACAACGTCAGTAGATGTGGTGTATTGGCTGATCTCTCCAGTCAGCTTGTAGCCAACTACTTCTGGTAACACCATGCTTATTGGCTGACCCAACATAACAGCTTCAGCTTCTATTCCTCCAACTCCCCACCCAAGGACTCCCAACCCATTGATCATCGTTGTGTGCGAGTCAGTACCAACTACTGAATCAGGATAGAGAGTTCCATCATTACTGAATACCACACGAGCCAAATACTCCAGATTCACCTACAACAATACATGAACACACAACTTACTAGTGTACATCATACCTAAACACCCAAATATACTAGGATAGATCACACATACATACATGCAACACACCAGCTTATACCTCACATACAAAACACTTGCACAGATCACACACTGAACACAAGCACGGAACCTGGATCAGTTGAAAGGCACAACCCACATCTACTAACATTCCTAGCAACCCTGGACAACTCACCTGGTGAACAATACCGGATCCCGGAGGTACTATTAGCATGTTCTTCAAAGCCTTGGAGCCCCATTTCAGAAATGCAAAACGTTCTTTGTTCCTCTCAAACTCTAGTTCTTGGTTCTTTTCAAGAGCATCTGGGCTGGAGGGAAACACATAACATCAAAACCATATGAATTGGACAAGTACCAACAAGCACATCACAATCAGTGACAGCAAGTACTGTACTCAGAACTTGATACCAGGAAGTGAGCTGAACGCACACACATACCAGCCATCAATGGGCCGACCCGTTCTCAAGTGTGGAGGAACATAGTGAGGTTTTGGTGGGGGGGGCTGGTGAGGATTTCAAGAAAGTGTCCCTCAAAGGTCCCAATCGGGTCTGGGGAGTGCTACAGCTAACAGACTGCTGTGAACACGATGGACAGTATGGAAGGTTCCTGGAACAAGTAACAGCAGAATCATTACTCTTTACATAATCCACATTCACAGATCACTGCCCCACAGTAAGTACGTATGTGTATTTGTGTGCCCTACTAAACAACACTTCCACTCGGTGAGACCATGCATAAACTCCCTCTCTCCTTACGTTCTAGCAAAGTCAACTTGAACAGAATGGTCAATAACAAGATCGGCAGGGCAGACTGGATTGATCTTAGATGGGTCACCATCAAGGCCCTTAACAGCATCTCTCATAGCAGCAAAGTCTACCACTGCTGGCACACCACTACATGTGATGAGTATAGACAGATCACAGTGATGATGATGTATGGATCATGGTGATTAGAATAGGTCATGATTGGAACAGATGGTTTACAATGATGAAAATTGGACTATGATGATGGAGACATGTAGATGAATTAACACGAGGAGAGATGGTTAGTGACAATGGCTATACATACATAGATCGTGACAACATAGATGAATCACAAATATGGCAATAAATCGATCATGCTGATGGGGGAGATGAAAAATGATGACTGCGAGAGATAGGCCATGTTAACGGGGAGAAATGGGCCATGGAGATGGGCAGAAATGGGCCATGGAGATGGGGAGAAATGGGCCATGGTGATGAGGGAAATAGGCCATGTGATGGGGAGAAATAGGCCATGGTGATGGGGGAAATGGGCCATGGTGATGGGGAGAAATGGGCCATGTTGATGGGGAGAAACAGGAAATGGTGATGGGGAGAAATGGGCCATGGTGATGGGAGGAAATGGGCCATGGTGATGGGGAGAAATGGGCCATGGAGATGGGGAAATGGGCCATGGTGATGGGGAGAAATGGGCCATGGTGATGGGGAGAAATGGGCCATGGTGATGGGGAAATGGGCCATGGTGATGGGGGGGGGGGGGGGGGGTGGACAATAATAAAACGGAAACATAAACAATGATGACAGGGAGACAGTTTAGGCAACAAAGGGTAAACAAACAAAAGCCTTTTTAGCGACTAACGTGAAGTCCTGCATAATAACCCGAGATGGTTTGAATGGTATCTCCACATTGTTTCCACGGTTGACCTCCCATCTCATGATATTCTCGACATCTTTCTTTCTGAGAGTAAACTGGTCACAGTTCCTTACAGCAGACTCTAAAAGTACCCTCACCGAGAATGGAAGACGGTCTACAGACAAATATTGACTACAATCAGACACAAACAATAACGACACAATCAATCACGTCTTACCGTACAAGGCAGGATCTAGTCTACGCACATCATAGAAACTCAGCTTGCGCCCCGACACATCTATCTCAGAAATCAGTTCCGAAAAGGGATTACCTAAATATATAGTGACCCATTTTGTAAACAAAAAGCGAAGAATATGATAGCTAGGAGAAAAATTCGAGTGGCAATCGACCTCACCTACATGAACTTCAGCCATCTTGAGACCTGATGCTCGACCTGATGAGCTCGAAGAGGTCACATGAGTTGGAGGTCACGTGCACAGATTACAGTGTACAAGTGAAAAATGGCGGGTTATAGCAGCTGTCACGCGCGAAGGACTGCAATGCACTCGGCAAATACGTAGCTGTACCAGCTCATGACTTCACAGGATACCTCTCAGAGAAGCTACTTTTTGCTAAGCGGTTATGAAGGTCTCTTCTCCACCATATTGTAGGAAGGCGAAAATTTACCATATGATTTCCCTTCTTGTATAGAAGCGACAGCCTGGTTGGAGCATGCAGCCAGTATTGTAGATCCTTCTGAAGGGAGTGATAAAAGTATCATATTGAGTGACTGTAATCATGCTCTGCAGTGTATCGGAAGTATATGCCATGCCGAAGGGAATCAACTAAGAGCTGTACGTTTTTGGTAGCTTGAATGCTGCTAGTGCTGGTTGAGCGAGCTTGCTCTCTCTCTTTCTCTCTCTCTCTCTCTCTCCATTTTAGCGTGCTTTAGAGCAGTTAGTGAGAATACTTCAGCACCAAATTAACATTTTAGAGAAGTCTATGGACCAAGTTCAGCACCCACCAGGTACCAATTTTCTTAGCTTATATATAAGTGCAGTAGTGCAGTGTGTGTGTGTGTGTGTGTGTGTGTGTGTGTGTGTGTGTGTGTATGTGTGTGCTGGTCTCGTTGTGAGGTCTGTGTTTCCATTGCTCATCAGCTGACACATGTGGGGATAGCCATTCAGTCCATGACTCCAATGCAAAAAGGTAAAGCCGTGTTTTCAGATTCTCACTGCCTTGTCTTAACCCTTAATCCTCACAGTGGGCTCTATTGCTACCTCGCAGTCGCAAAGAAGTCATTGTTGATACAATCATGCAAAAGAGCTCACTGACTTTTAAGGATGTAGCTGGCTTGGGAGAAGCTAAACAGCTCCTTAGAGAGGCCATAATACTTCCTCTTCAGTACTCCCATCTCTTCACTGGCCCTCGCAAACCATGGAAGAGGATACTTCTGTATGGGCCACCAGGAACAGGTTAGTCATGAGCACATGTCTGAGACCTGGTGATGTGTGCCAATTGTGGCCTGGTGATGTGTGCCAATTGTGGCCTGGTGATGTGTGCCAATTGTGGCCTGGTGATGTGTGCCAATTGTGACCTGGTGATGTGTGCCAATTGTGGCCTGGTGATGTGTGCCAATTGTGGCCTGGTGATGTGTGCCAATTGTGGCCTGGTGATGTGTGCCAATTGTGGCCTGGTGATGTGTGCCAATTGTGGCCTGGTGATGTGTGCCAATGTTGTTGTATATCCTGACAGGTAAGACACGATTGGGACAAGCACTGAGTGGAGAGATTGGGTCGAATTTCTACTGTGTGTCAAGTTCAGACTTCCTGTCCAGTTGGGTTGGGGAGAGTGAGAAGTAAGGACCTCACTCCTATAGGCTGCTTTCTGGTATCGGTGTTTATCTTTCTCTTCATGGGCAGGATTATAAAGGAGCTTTTCCAACATGCTAGGAGAAGTAGTGGAATATCTGTGAGTTATACTTAGAGGGTAGAGGATACTGTGCTAGAGGGTAGAGGGTGCTGTGCTAGAGGGTAGAGGATACTGTGCTAGAGGGTAGAGGGTGCTGTGCTAGAGGGTAGAGGATACTGTGCTAGAGGGTAGAGGTTGCTGTGCTAGAGGGTAGCGGGTGCTGTGCTAGAGAGTAGAGGGTGTTGTGCTAGAGGGTAGAGGGTGCTGTGCTAGAGGGTAGCGGGTGCTGTGCTAGAGGGTAAAGGATACAGTGCTAGAGGGTAGAGGGTGCTGTGCTAGAGGGTAAAGGATACAGTGCTAGAGGGTAGAGGGTGCTGTGCTAGAGGGTAGAGGGTGCTGTGCTAGAGGGTAAAGGATACAGTGCTAGAGGGTAGAGGGTGCTGTGCTAGAGGGTAGAGGGTGCTGTGCTAGAGGGTAGAGGATACTGTGCTAGAGGGTAGAGGGTGCTGTGCTAGAGGGTAGAGGATACTGTGCTAGATGGTAGAGGGTGCTGTGCTAGAGGGTAGAGGGTGCTGTGCTAGAGGGTAGAGGATACTGTGCTAGAGGGTAGAGGGTGTTGTGCTAGAGGGTAGAGGGTGCTGTGCTAGAGAGTAGAGGGTGTTGTGCTGGAGGATAGAGGGTGCTGTGCTAGAGGGTAGAGGGTGCTGTGCTAGAGGGTAGAGGATACTGTGCTAGAGGGTAGAGGGTGTTGTGCTAGAGGGTAGAGGGTGCTGTGCTAGAGAGTAGAGGGTGTTGTGCTGGAGGATAGAGGGTGCTGTGCTAGATGGTAGAGGGTGCTGTGCTAGAGAGTAGAGGGTGTTGTGCTGGAGGATAGAGGGCGCTGTGCTAGAGGGTATAGGGTGCTGTGCTGGAGGGTAGAGGGTGCTGTGCTAGAGGGTAGAGGGTGTTGTGCTGGAGGGTAGAGGGTGCTGTGCTGGAGGGTAGAGGGCGCTGTGCTAGAGGGTAGAGGGCGCTGTGCTAGAGGGTAGAGGGCGCTGTGCTAGAGGGTAGAGGGTGCTGTGCTAGAGGGTAGAGGGTGTTGTGCTAGAGGGTAGAGGGTGCTGTGCTAGAGGGTAGAGGGTGCTGTGCTAGAGGGTAGAGGGTGCTGTACTAGAGGGTAGAGGGCGTTGTGCTAGAGGGTAGAGGGTGCTGTGCTAGAGGGTAGAGGGTGTTGTGCTAGAGGGTATAGGGTGCTGTGCTAGAGGGTAGAGGGTGTTGTGCTAGATGGTAGAGGGTGCTGTGCTAGAGAGTAGAGGGTAGAGGGTGCTGTGCTGGAGGATAGAGGGTGCTGTGCTAGAGAGTAGAGAGTGCTGTGCTAGAGGGTATAGGGTGCTGTGCTAGAGGGTAGAGGGTGCTGTGCTAGAGGGTAGAGGGTGCTGTGCTGGAGGGTAGAGGGTGCTGTGCTGGAAGGTAGAGGGTGCTGTGCTAGAGGGTAGAGGGTGCTGTGCTAGAGGGTAGAGGGTGCTGTGCTAGAGAGTAGAGGGTGTTGGGGTAGAGGGTGCTGTGCTAGAAGGTTCTTGTCTTAGATATTTTCTGCTATACTGTATGGGCTTTGCCTTCAGGTCATTTTCATTGATGAAGTTGACTGCATCTGTCGTCAAAGGTCCTCCAGGGAAGAAGAACACACAAGGAGGATCAAGACTGAGCTGCTAAGACAGATGGAGGGAGCTGACACATGTCAGGACAGCCAAATGTTCCTGCTCTGTGCTACCAACTGCCCCTGGGAACTGGACACTGCCTTTATAAGACGTTTTCAGAAGAGGATTTATGTACCCCTTCCAAGCAGAGATGTACGCCTGGACTTATTGAAGATGTTCTTTGCTAACATTCCATCATCATTAACTGAAATGGAGTTCAACCTACTTGCCAATAAGATGGAAGGGTACACAGGAAGTGACATCTCCATATTCTGTTCTGATGCAGCCATGATGCCTGTTCGAGAACTGGAGAATTCCACTCATTGGAAGCTCTCCACAGGTCAGTACATGTGTGTGTGTGTGTGTGTGTGTGTGTGTGTGTGTGATGTACCCATGCCCCTTCTTCAGCAGGCCAGTGCTATCGTGCTTGCTCACCCACGGATCCTAATGGGAAGATGATGAAGTTCACTGATATACCTCCTAATCAGGTAACATCTGGTCCTTCTCTTCTGTGTCTACTGTTGAGTGACTCTTGTTTTTTCAAAAGGTGTGCACAAGACAAATAACCTTGGAAGACTGCCTCAAGTCTCTGCAACACAACCACATGACAGTGACCAGTGAGGACTTGAAGCACTTTGCAGAGTTCACACAGCGTTGTGGTCAAATTGGCTGATGTCGCCTGAAGTCGCAGAACTCACATGCTGCTAATGTTCAGTTGTAGCTTCTACTGAATTTTCACTAGACATTCATTCTTACAATGCCAATTATTATTGCAAGTGCAGTATTTACATACATGGAGTGTGCACACAGTCATAAACATGCATGCTATTACTTGGAAATAAACCAAGGTCATTGTTCAGCATCATCTGATGGTGGTATGATCCTCTGATGAAATATATTTCTTCCTCTTCGGAATAATTGAATGGACAATAGAATGAAGATTCCAAATAAGACAAGTCCACCGAAGAATGTCCCCAGCTACACACACAGATTGGACAGGAAGAGTCAACAAAACTAAACCGCATCAGCTTCAGGACAACCTACCTCTTCTCCCAATCCTGTTGTTATGTAGAGACGAACTTGAAGAGTGATCCAACTGCATTATAGGCACAGGAAAGATGAAATCAAGTGCACACACACACACACACATGCACATATAATTATATAAATATATATATATATATATATATATATACACCACTCACCTGCTCTCTGCCCATGATGAGTATTCCCCTACAAGGTCTGATCTATATGTTTCACGATTCTCTCCTTCAAAAACAGGAGACAAAGAATTGAGGAAGAAAGTATTTGCTAGCACACATGTTCCAGTAGGAGTATCAGCAGAGGAATTGTAGCTTGGACCACGGGAGAATATCCTCTGAGAGTACCCATCCTGTGTGTTGAGCAAGGTTTGTACACACACACACACACACACACACACACACACACACACACACACACTGACCATACTGATATTGTCACACTGTTTTGCTGTAACATTAGCTGTCCAGTCCCCTAGGTAGTATGTGAGTAGGTTTCTCACTGCATTTGGAAGGTAAACCTGAGGAGCTTGATTTCGGCTCCTGAAAATACCTACATATCCAATCACTGTGGAGTTGGCTGTAAGTGGACAACATCAAAGCAGTCAGCCACAGCAAACACACACTACATAATATTGGCTTACGCATGTCCACACTGTCTGGTATCGCTTCTTGGAATCTTGGACATGAAAAATTCCGTAAAAAACACTCAACTAAGTCCTTCACCTGTGACGATAGAATAGGGCAGGCAATAGATGATAAAACATAAGTCACATACTTGCGCGCACGCACGCACACACACACACACCAGCTCCTTGTTGGCCACAGGATGACAGGAGTTACTTGCACAAGCTGCTCCGGATAATTCCAAAACAGTAGCAGCCAAAGCTGAGGACACTTTAGCTAGTCTTTCCTGTGACATGAGGAGAAATGAGGGATGAGGTTAACCACCTGTGATATACTGCATTACACCACTTACCACACCACACCCACACCTTAGACCACACCACACCCACACCTTGGACCATACCACACCCACACCTTAGACCACACCACACCCACACCTTAGACCATACCACACCCACACTTTAGGACCGCACCACACCCACACCTTAGACCACACCACACCCACACCTTAGACCACACCACACCCACACTTTAGACCACACCCACACCTTAGACCACACCACACACACACACACCTTAGACCACACCACACACACACACCTTAGACCACACCACACCCACACTTTAGGACCACACCACACCCACACCTTAGACCACACCACACCCACACCACACGCACACCTTAGACCACACCACACACACACTTTAGACAACACCACACCCACACCTTAGACCACACCACACACACACTTTAGACCACACCACACACACACTTTAGACCACACCACACCCACACCTTAGACCACACCACACCCACACCTTAGACCACACCACACCCACACCTTAGACCACACCACACCCAGACCTTAGATCACATCATACCCACACCTTAGATCACATCATACCCATGCCATAAACCACACCACACCCACACCCACTGACACACTATCAACCACACCACACCACACACAGAACTTACGGCAACTTTCTCCAAAGATGCATTGAAAGTGATGCTGTCGTTCACATATGCAAGGTTGTCAATTGTGTCAAATCTACTTCCATAAAACCTACCAGGAAGCATGCACACACATCAAACAACAGCCACACATCCCAGCCCTACTACCAGGCACCACCTGTTGATGTATCCTCCATCGTAGTCTCCAAGGACAACAGAACTGATGTTAGAGTTAGCTTTCAGGAAGGAGAGCAGAGAGGAGGGTGGGAGGGCTGAACCGACTGCTTTAGCAATACTGATGTTGTTGCTTTTAGCAAACATTGCCAAGTTTCTAAATATATTGTCCTGTGAATGCAGCAAAGATGTCCACACATGCAACACAGTAATCTGTGAGCAGGCCAACTCACATCGCGATGCAAGTGTGCATAGTAGAGAGATTGCTTAGCAGTGTGGTTGGTGAAGCCAAGATGGCTGAGCTCTACAAAATGACTGATTTGGTCAATATCAAAAGACGTGAAGTCCTTCCTTGCCATGTCGTGGACCAATCTACTAGAGCCAATGTAGTCCCAACTTTCCTGCAGGCAAACACAGCAGACAATACACAACTCAACACAAACCCACGAATAGGAAAGTAAGTACATTACAGTACAGTAGATCGAAGTGCAGTGATGTGGTAGAAGGTGTGTCATGAGGTGTGTCATGAAGTGTGGTATGAGGTGTGTCATTAGATGACGGCATAGACAGGCAGGCCACTCACACCATTGAAAAAAGTGAAAATGATGGACTTTGTTGTGTTCTCAAGTTCTCCCTGGCAAGGAAGGAGAGATGGTCACAGCACACATCCAGGTTATCCTGCACTCTCAGCATCTTATACAACACACACACACACACACACACACACACACACACACACACACACACACACACACACACACACACATTTGTACGCAATGGATGCACACCTTTCTCTTGAGTTGTCCAATGGCCTCAGCCATTGCCAAGAGAGCAACAATCCCAGCTGCCTCTCCACCTCCCAGAGAGGCACTCCGTGGGAACATTGATAAGGTATCAAGCTAATAAGTTGAAACTGGCTTGGTTATGACTTTTATACAATAAACCATCAACATACGTACCTTGGTTGTAACCATGATGACATCTTGTGAGGTGTTAGGCAAGTGGAAGGGAGTTCCCCACACAGATAAGCCACCCAGTGCATCACAGGAGAATCCCCCAACAGTCAGGAATGGCATGGGTAGATAGGCTGTAGGAGGGCTGGGTTGACAACACTGACATGAGATAAACTCATATCACGTACCTCTTCTGTAGCATGACTCCGTGCTGACAGCCACTGACATGTCCGCAGTGAGCTCAGCCGCGCACAGAGGATAAGAGGTGGGAATGTTTGACTGCATGAACTTCTCAAAACACTGCATCAAGAGAGAGGGACAGGTGAGTTGGGTACAAAAGGGAGAGGTAGGTGGGTGGGGTACAAAAGGGAGGGGCAGATGGGTGAGGTACGAGAGGGAGGAGTAGGTGGGTGGGGTACAAGAGGGAGGAGCGGTGGGTGGGATAAAAGGAAATTAAATGCTCACATTCTTGAAAGGAGTTGCATCTCCTATGACCATGATTGGGAAGTCCTGGAAATCATGATATAACAGATTGTTTGCCTGAAGAAGAGAGAAAGAGGGAGGGAAAAAGGAAGAGAGGAAGAGGTAGGGAGACAGTGACACACACGAAAGATGAGTGAAAACACACATAAGACGAGTACAAACACTCAAAAGAGACGAGTGCAAACAGACAAAAGATGAGTGCATCCACTCAAAAGATGAGTGCATCCACTCAAAAGAGACGAGTGCAAACAGACAAAAGATGAGTGCATCCACACACAAGAGATGAGCACAAACACTCACAAAAGGGTTCCACTGGTGAGAGCATGTTTCCTGATTGTTCCACCCAAATCCTTCATTGTCACATGACATCACCGGGGAGAAATTGGAGCTGGTATAGCCACTCCCTGTGTGTGTGGCTATTAACTTGACCCCAACCCCTCACACATACATGTACTGGATGCACATCATCCCAACTCACCTAATGGAGTGTTGACAGTATTATGGACTATAACCACACCCACCACTCTGTTGGACATGCTGAGAGACAGGAGGTTGGACCTGTGTGTGTGAGGGGGAAGGTACAAGCAACTGGAAACAGGAACAGCAACAAACAGGACAAAGAACAACAAATAGGGAAAGGAACAACAACCAGCTGACTTATTCACCTGCTTGACAAAGCTACAGCATCTTCTGTTGAGTTTGGATCAATAAGAGCAATGTATGGAGGATGGGGAGCAACCCCTCCCACTAACTGGTCAATGTCATTCTGTGTGCGTATATACCATAGAACACCTTGTACACCACCGATGCCAGCTGCAGGGAGTGACAGGAGATGATGGCAGTAGTGCAGGTGCTGGTGGGGATGGTGACACTAAGGGTGACATGATGATGATGAAAAGTTAGTGGTAGTGAGACTCGGTGTGATGCTAATGGTGACAATATGCACGTGATACTGGTGATGGTGAATGATGACAGAGGGATGGGATAGCAACAGGTTAGCCACGCTTAGCGCCAAGCTAGAACTTGACTAACAGCACTACCCACACGTATATTACCTGACGATCCGATCTGCTTCTGATGGTTTGTCAGTCTGAAGAAAATTCCTGGCGAGATAGTAGAATAGACGTTCTTTTCAAGGTTACTGAAGTCGGGGTAGTCGAAAGCTTTCACTAATTAAAAGGAAGAGAAACATACTAAACCACAGTGAACCTTTCTTCTAGGAAAATGCAATGACATTAAATAGCGCTAACAAAGATTCAACTAACGTCCACGGAAGACTCCAACTAGTACTAGTAAAGTTGACCAATATATAGTCGCCATTTTATCTTAATGCTTCCGTTTTACAATCATTTCACTAGTTCCTGTTTACACTTCTTTCCTTTTCTTGATTTCCGGTTCACTTTCTTCATTAGTTGACTGAGCCGGAATGGGCATGATCTCAGACGGAGGGGCTAGTGAGGTAGACTCTTGATTGGTAGTGTCCTCCTCTTCACTGTCTTCATCTAGAGCTATTTCATCTGGGTTGCCCTGGGCAACTAGGAAAAGAATACTGAACACTCCCTCATAAGAAGTTTTAAGGCAAAGACATGTTATGAAAGAGCACATACACCAGACCAGACCAGCCAAGACTGGTTCAAATGACATTTGTGC
>CAUJGJ010000287.1:489900-589649 GCA_963170055.1 Halisarca cf. caerulea | reverse complement strand
AAGAATGTTAACGCTGGTAATTTTAATTTTATCATAAGAATAAAATTGCCAAAGTTGCAAATTTCTTAAAATGTGAAGAAAGTAACTTTCATTTAATGCAAATTTCAGCTTAAACAACTATTCCAAAGTCTCTTCAAATGTTAACGCTGGTAATTTTAATTTTATCATAAGAATAAAATTGCCAAAGTTGCAAATTTCTTAAAATGTGAAGAAAGTAACTTTCATTCAATGCAAATTTCAGCTTAAACAACTATTCCAAAGTCTCTTGAAAATGTTAACGGTGGTAAATTTAATTTTATCATAAGAATAAAATTGCCAAAGTTGCAAATTTCTTAAAATGTGAAGAAAGTAACTTTCATTTAATGCAAATTTCAGCTTAAACAACTATTCCAAAGTCTCTTGAAAATGTTAACGCTGGTAATTTTAATTTTATCATAAGAATAAAATTGCCAAAGTTGCAAATTTCTTAAAATGTGAAGAAAGTAACTTTCATTTAATGCAAATTTCAGCTTAAACAACTATTCCAAAGTCTCTTGAAAATGTTAACGCTGGTAATTTTAATTTTATCATAAGAATAAAATTGCCAAAGTTGCAAATTTCTTAAAATGTGAAGAAAGTAACTTTCATTTAATGCAAATTTCAGCTTAAACAACTATTCCAAAGTCTCTTCAAAACTGTTAACGCTGGTAATTTTAATTTTATCATAAGAATAAAATTGCCAAAGTTGCAAATTTCTTAAAATGTGAAGAAAGTAACTTTCATTTAATGCAAATTTCAGCTTAAACAACTATTCCAAAGTCTCTTCAAAATGTTAACGCTGGTAATTTTAATTTTATCATAAGAATAAAATTGCCAAAGTTGCAAATTTCTTAAAATGTGAAGAAAGTAACTTTCATTCAATGCAAATTTCAGCTTAAACAACTATTCCAAAGTCTCTTAAAAATGTTAACGGTGGTAAATTAAATTTTATGATAAGAATAAAATTGCCAAAGTTGCAAATTTCTTAAAATGTGAACAAAGTAACTTTCATTTAATGCAAATTTCAGCTTAAACAACTATTCCAAAGTCTCTTGAAAATGTTAACGCTGGTAATTTTAATTTTATCATAAGAATAAAATTGCCAAAGTTGCAAATTTCTTAAAATGTGAAGAAAGTAACTTCATTTAATGCAAATTTCAGCTTAAACAACTATTCCAAAGTCTCTTGAAAATGTTAACGCTGGTAATTTTAATTTTATCATAAGAATAAAATTGCCAAAGTTGCAAATTTCTTAAAATGTGAAGAAAGTAACTTTCATTTAATGCAAATTTCAGCTTAAACAACTATTCCAAAGTCTCTTGAAAATGTTAACGCTGGTAATTTTAATTTTATCATAAGAATAAAATTGCCAAAGTTGCAAATTTCTTAAAATGTGAAGAAAGTAACTTTCATTTAATGCAAATTTCAGCTTAAACAACTATTCCAAAGTCTCTTGAAAATGTTAACGCTGGTAATTTTAATTTTATCATAAGAATAAAATTGCCAAAGTTGCAAATTTCTTAAAATGTGAAGAAAGTAACTTTCATTTAATGCAAATTTCAGCTTAAACAACTATTCCAAAGTCTCTTGAAAATGTTAACGCTGGTAATTTTAATTTTATCATAAGAATAAAATTGCCAAAGTTGCAAATTTCTTAAAATGTGAAGAAAGTAACTTTCATTTAATGCAAATTATCAGCTTAAACAACTATTCCAAAGTCTCTTCAAAATGTTAACGCTGGTAATTTTAATTTTATCATAAGAATAAAATTGCCAAAGTTGCAAATTTCTTAAAATGTGAAGAAAGTAACTTTCATTCAATGCAAATTTCAGCTTAAACAACTATTCCAAAGTCTCTTAAAAATGTTAACGGTGGTAAATTAAATTTTATGATAAGAAATAAAATTGCCAAAGTTGCAAATTTCTTAAAATGTGAACAAAGTAACTTTCATTTAATGCAAATTTCAGCTTAAACAACTATTCCAAAGTCTCTTGAAAATGTTAACGCTGGTAATTTTTAATTTTATCATAAGAATAAAATTGCCAAAGTTGCAAATTTCTTAAAATGTGAAGAAAGTAACCTTTCATTTAATGCAAATTTCAGCTTAAACAACTATTCCAAAGTCTCTTGAAAATGTTAACGCTGGTAATTTTAATTTTTATCATAAGAATAAAATTGCCAAAGTTGCAAATTTCTTAAAATGTGAAGAAAGTAACTTTCATTTAATGCAAATTTCAGCTTAAACAACTATTCCAAAGTCTCTTCAAAATGTTAACGCTGGTAATTTTAATTTTATCATAAGAATAAAATTGCCAAAGTTGCAAATTTCTTAAAATGTGAAGAAAGTAACTTTCATTCAATGCAAAATTTCAGCTTAAACAACTATTCCAAAGTCTCTTAAAAATGTTAACGGTGGTAAATTAAATTTTATGATAAGAATAAAATTGCCAAAGTTGCAAATTTCTTAAAATGTGAACAAAGTAACTTTCATTTAATGCAAATTTCAGCTTAAACAACTATTCCAAAGTCTCTTGAAAATGTTAACGCTGGTAATTTTAATTTTATCATAAGAATAAAATTGCCAAAGTTGCAAATTTCTTAAAATGTGAAGAAAGTAACTTTCATTTAATGCAAATTTCAGCTTAAACAACTATTCCAAAGTCTCTTCAAAATGTTAACGCTGGTAATTTTAATTTTATCATAAGAATAAAATTGCCAAAGTTGCAAATTTCTTAAAATGTGAAGAAAGTATCTTTCATTTAATGCAAATTTCAGCTTAAACAACTATTCCAAAGTCTCTTGAAAATGTTAACGCTGGTAATTTTAATTTTATCATAAGAATAAAATTGCCAAAGTTGCAAATTTCTTAAAATGTGAAGAAAGTAACTTTCATTTAATGCAAATTTCAGCTTAAACAACTATTCCAAAGTCTCTTCAAAATGTTAACGCTGGTAATTTTAATTTTATCATAAGAATAAAATTGCCAAAGTTGCAAATTTCTTAAAATGTGAAGAAAGTAACTTTCATTCAATGCAAATTTCAGCTTAAACAACTATTCCAAAGTCTCTTAAAAATGTTAACGGTGGTAAATTAAATTTTATGATAAGAATAAAATTGCCAAAGTTGCAAATTTCTTAAAATGTGAACAAAGTAACTTTCATTTAATGCAAATTTCAGCTTAAACAACTATTCCAAAGTCTCTTGAAAATGTTAACGGTGGTAATTTTAATTTTATCATAAGAATAAAATTGCCAAAGTTGCAAATTTCTTAAAATGTGAAGAAAGTAACTTTCATTTAATGCAAATTTCAGCTTAAACAACTATTCCAAAGTCTCTTGAAAATGTTAACGGTGGTAATTTTTATCATAAGAATAAAATTGCCAAAGTTGCAAATTTCTTAAAATGTGAAGAAAGTAACTTTCATTTAAAGCAAATTTCAGCTTAAACAACTATTCCAAAGTCTCTTGAAAATGTTAACGCTGGTAATTTTAATTTTATCATAAGAATAAAATTGCCAAAGTTGCAAATTTCTTAAAATGTGAAGAATGTAACTTTCATTTAAAGCAAATTTCAGCTTAAACAACTATTCCAAAGTCTCTTGAAAATGTTAACGCTGGTAATTTTAATTTTATCATAAGAATAAAATTGCCAAAGTTGCAAATTTCTTAAAATGTGAAGAATGTAACTTTCATTTAATGCAAATTTCAGCTTAAACAACTATTCCAAAGTCTCTTGAAAATGTTAACGCTGGTAATTTTAATTTTATCATAAGAATAAAATTGCCAAAGTTGCAAATTTCTTAAAATGTGAAGAATGTAACTTTCATTAAAGCAAATTTCAGCTTAAACAACTATTCCAAAGTCTCTTGAAAATGTTAACGCTGGTAATTTTAATTTTATCATAAGAATAAAATTGCCAAAGTTGCAAATTTCTTAAAATGTGAAGAAAGTAACTTTCATTCAATGCAAATTTCAGCTTAAACAACTATTCCAAAGTCTCTTAAAATGTTAACGGTGGTAAATTAAATTTTATGATAAGAATAAAATTGCCAAAGTTGCAAATTTCTTAAAATGTGAACAAAGTAACTTTCATTTAATGCAAATTTCAGCTTAAACAACTATTCCAAAAGTCTCTTGAAAATGTTAACGGTGGTAATTTTAATTTTATCATAAGAATAAAATTGCCAAAGTTGCAAATTTCTTAAAATGTGAAGAAAGTAACTTTCATTTAATGCAAATTTCAGCTTAAACAACTATTCCAAAGTCTCTTGAAAATGTTAACGGTGGTAATTTTATCATAAGAATAAAATTGCCAAAGTTGCAAATTTCTTAAAATGTGAAGAAAGTAACTTCATTTTAAAGCAAATTTCAGCTTAAACAACTATTCCAAAGTCTCTTGAAAATGTTAACGCTGGTAATTTTAATTTTATCATAAGAATAAAATTGCCAAAGTTGCAAATTTCTTAAATGTGAAGAATGTAACTATCATTTAAAGCAAATTTCAGCTTAAACAACTATTCCAAAGTCTCTTGAAAATGTTAACGCTGGTAATTTTAATTTTATCATAAGAATAAAATTGCCAAGTTGCAAATTTCTTAAAATGTGAAGAATGTAACTTTCATTTAATGCAAATTTCAGCTTAAACAACTATTCCAAAGTCTCTTGAAAATGTTAACGCTGGTAATTTTAATTTTATCATTAGAATAAAATTGCCAAAGTTGCAAATTTCTTAAAATGTGAAGAATGTAACTTTCATTTAAAGCAAATTTCAGCTTAAACAACTATTCCAAAGTCTCTTGAAAATGTTAACGCTGGTAATTTTAATTTTATCATAAGAATAAAATTGCCAAAGTTGCAAATTTCTTAAAATGTGAAGAAAGTAACTTTCATTCAATGCAAATTTCAGCTTAAACAACTATTCCAAAGTCTCTTAAAAATGTTAACGGTGGTAAATTAAATTTTATGATAAGAATAAAATTGCCAAAGTTGCAAATTTCTTAAAATGTGAACAAAGTAACTTTCATTTAATGCAAATTTCAGCTTAAACAACTATTCCAAAGTCTCTTCAAAATGTTAACGCTGGTAATTTTAATTTTATCATAAGAATAAAATTGCCAAAGTTGCAAATTTCTTAAAATGTGAAGAAAGTAACTTTCATTCAATGCAAATTTCAGCTTAAACAACTATTCCAAAGTCTCTTAAAAATGTTAACGGTGGTAAATTAAATTTTATCATAAGAATAAAATTGCCAAAGTTGCAAATTTCTTAAAATGTGAAGAAAAAAACTTTCATTTAAAGCAAATTTCAGCTTAAACAACTATTCCAAAGTCTCTTGAAAATGTTAACGCTGGTAATTTTAATTTTATCATAAGAATAAAATTGCCAAAGTTGCAAATTTCTTAAAATGTGAAGAATGTAACTTTCATTTAAAGCAAATTTCAGCTTAAACAACTATTCCAAAGTCTCTTGAAAATGTTAACGCTGGTAATTTTAATTTTATCATAAGAATAAAATTGCCAAAGTTGCAAATTTCTTAAAATGTGAAGAATGTAACTTTCATTTAATGCAAATTTCAGCTTAAACAACTATTCCAAAGTCTCTTGAAAATGTTAACGCTGGTAATTTTAATTTTATCATAAGAATAAAATTGCCAAAGTTGCAAATTTCTTAAAATGTGAAGAATGTAACTTTCATTTAAAGCAAATTTCAGCTTAAACAACTATTCCAAAGTCTCTTGAAAATGTTAACGCTGGTAATTTTAATTTTATCATAAGAATAAAATTGCCAAAGTTGCAAATTTCTTAAAATGTGAAGAAAGTAACTTTCATTCAATGCAAATTTCAGCTTAAACAACTATTCCAAAGTCTCTTAAAAATGTTAACGGTGGTAAATTAAATTTTATGATAAGAATAAAATTGCCAAAGTTGCAAATTTCTTAAAATGTGAACAAAGTAACTTTCATTTAATGCAAATTTCAGCTTAAACAACTATTCCAAAGTCTCTTCAAAATGTTAACGCTGGTAATTTTAATTTTATCATAAGAATAAAATTGCCAAAGTTGCAAATTTCTTAAAATGTGAAGAAAGTAACTTTCATTCAATGCAAATTTCAGCTTAAACAACTATTCCAAAGTCTCTTAAAAATGTTAACGGTGGTAAATTAAATTTTATCATAAGAATAAAATTGCCAAAGTTGCAAATTTCTTAAAATGTGAAGAAAGTAACTTTCATTTAATGCAAATTTCAGCTTAAACAACTATTCCAAAGTCTCTTGAAAATGTTAACGCTGGTAATTTTAATTTTATCATAAGAATAAAATTGCCAAAGTTGCAAATTTCTTAAAATGTGAAGAATGTAACTTTCATTTAAAGCAAATTTCAGCTTAAACAACTATTCCAAAGTCTCTTGAAAATGTTAACGCTGGTAATTTTAATTTTATCATAAGAATAAAATTGCCAAAGTTGCAAATTTCTTAAAATGTGAAGAATGTAACTTTCATTTAATGCAAATTTCAGCTTAAACAACTATTCCAAAGTCTCTTGAAAATGTTAACGCTGGTAATTTTAATTTTATCATAAGAATAAAATTGCCAAAGTTGCAAATTTCTTAAAATGTGAAGAATGTAACTTTCATTTAAAGCAAATTTCAGCTTAAACAACTATTCCAAAGTCTCTTGAAAATGTTAACGCTGGTAATTTTAATTTTATCATAAGAATAAAATTGCCAAAGTTGCAAATTTCTTAAAATGTGAAGAATGTAACTTTCATTTAATGCAAATTTCAGCTTAAACAACTATTCCAAAGTCTCTTCAAAATGTTAACGCTGGTAATTTTAATTTTATCATAAGAATAAAATTGCCAAAGTTGCAAATTTCTTAAAATGTGAAGAAAGTAACTTTCATTCAATGCAAATTTCAGCTTAAACAACTATTCCAAAGTCTCTTAAAAATGTTAACGGTGGTAAATTAAATTTTATCATAAGAATAAAATTGCCAAAGTTGCAAATTTCTTAAAATGTGAAGAAAGTAACTTTCATTTAATGCAAATTTCAGCTTAAACAACTATTCCAAAGTCTCTTGAAAATGTTAACGCTGGTAATTTTAATTTTATCATAAGAATAAAATTGCCAAAGTTGCAAATTTCTTAAAATGTGAAGAATGTAACTTTCATTTAAAGCAAATTTCAGCTTAAACAACTATTCCAAAGTCTCTTGAAAATGTTAACGCTGGTAATTTTAATTTTATCATAAGAATAAAATTGCCAAAGTTGCAAATTTCTTAAAATGTGAAGAATGTAACTTTCATTTAATGCAAATTTCAGCTTAAACAACTATTCCAAAGTCTCTTCAAAATGTTAACGCTGGTAATTTTAATTTTATCATAAGAATAAAATTGCCAAAGTTGCAAATTTCTTAAAATGTGAAGAAAGTAACTTTCATTCAATGCAAATTTCAGCTTAAACAACTATTCCAAAGTCTCTTAAAAATGTTAACGGTGGTAAATTAAATTTTATCATAAGAATAAAATTGCCAAAGTTGCAAATTTCTTAAAATGTGAAGAAAGTAACTTTCATTTAATGCAAATTTCAGCTTAAACAACTATTCCAAAGTCTCTTGAAAATGTTAACGCTGGTAATTTTAATTTTATCATAAGAATAAAATTGCCAAAGTTGCAAATTTCTTAAAATGTGAAGAATGTAACTTTCATTTAAAGCAAATTTCAGCTTAAACAACTATTCCAAAGTCTCTTGAAAATGTTAACGCTGGTAATTTTAATTTTATCATAAGAATAAAATTGCCAAAGTTGCAAATTTCTTAAAATGTGAAGAATGTAACTTTCATTTAATGCAAATTTCAGCTTAAACAACTATTCCAAAGTCTCTTGAAAATGTTAACGCTGGTAATTTTAATTTTATCATAAGAATAAAATTGCCAAAGTTGCAAATTTCTTAAAATGTGAAGAATGTAACTTTCATTTAATGCAAATTTCAGCTTAAACAACTATTCCAAAGTCTCTTCAAAATGTTAACGCTGGTAATTTTAATTTTATCATAAGAATAAAATTGCCAAAGTTGCAAATTTCTTAAAATGTGAAGAAAGTAACTTTCTTTCAATGCAAATTTCAGCTTAAACAACTATTCCAAAGTCTCTTAAAAATGTTAACGGTGGTAAATTAAATTTTATCATAAGAATAAAATTGCCAAAGTTGCAAATTTCTTAAAATGTGAAGAAAGTAACTTTCATTTAATGCAAATTTCAGCTTAAACAACTATTCCAAACTCTCTTGAAAATGTTAACGCTGGTAATTTTAATTTTATCATAAGAATAAAATTGCCAAAGTTGCAAATTTCTTAAAATGTGAAGAATGTAACTTTCATTTAATGCAAATTTCAGCTTAAACAACTATTCCAAAGTCTCTTGAAAATGTTAACGCTGGTAATTTTAATTTTATCATAAGAATAAAATTGCCAAAGTTGCAAATTTCTTAAAATGTGAAGAATGTAACTTTCATTTATTGCAAATTTCAGCTTAAACAACTATTCCAAAGTCTCTTGAAAATGTTAACGCTGGTAATTTTAATTTTATCATAAGAATAAAATTGCCAAAGTTGCAAATTTCTTAAAATGTGAAGAAAGTAACTTTCATTTAATGCAAATTTCAGCTTAAACAACTATTCCAAAGTCTCTTGAAAATGTTAACGGTGGTAATTTTAATTTTATCATAAGAATAAAATTGCCAAAGTTGCAAATTTCTTAAAATGTGAAGAAAGTAACTTTCATTTAATGCAAATTTCAGCTTAAACAACTATTCCAAAGTCTCTTGAAAATGTTAACGCTGGTAATTTTAATTTTATCATAAGAATAAAATTGCCAAAGTTGCAAATTTCTTAAAATGTGAAGAATGTAACTTTCATTTAATGCAAATTTCAGCTTAAACAACTATTCCAAAGTCTCTTGAAAATGTTAACGCTGGTAATTTTAATTTTATCATAAGAATAAAATTGCCAAAGTTGCAAATTTCTTAAAATGTGAAGAAAGTAACTTTCATTTAATGCAAATTTCAGCTTAAACAACTATTCCAAAGTCTCTTCAAAATGTTAACGCTGGTAATTTTAATTTTATCATAAGAATAAAATTGCCAAAGTTGCAAATTTCTTAAAATGTGAAGAATGTAACTTTCATTTAATGCAAATTTCAGCTTAAACAACTATTCCAAAGTCTCTTCAAAATGTTAACGCTGGTAATTTTAATTTTATCATAAGAATAAAATTGCCAAAGTTGCAAATTTCTTAAAATGTGAAGAAAGTAACTTTCATTTAATGCAAATTTCAGCTTAAACAACTATTCCAAAGTCTCTTGAAAATGTTAACGCTGGTAATTTTAATTTTATCATAAGAATAAAATTGCCAAAGTTGCAAATTTCTTAAAATGTGAAGAAAGTAACTTTCATTTAATGCAAATTTCAGCTTAAACAACTATTCCAAAGTCTCTTGAAAATGTTAACGCTGGTAATTTTAATTTTATCATAAGAATAAAATTGCCAAAGTTGCAAATTTCTTAAAATGTGAAGAAAGTAACTTTCATTTAATGCAAATTTCAGCTTAAACAACTATTCCAAAGTCTCTTGAAAATGTTAACGCTGGTAATTTTAATTTTATCATAAGAATAAAATTGCCAAAGTTGCAAATTTCTTAAAATGTGAAGAATGTAACTTTCATTTAATGCAAATTTCAGCTTAAACAACTATTCCAAAGTCTCTTGAAAATGTTAACGCTGGTAATTTTAATTTTATCATAAGAATAAAATTGCCAAAGTTGCAAATTTCTTAAAATGTGAAGAAAGTAACTTTCATTTAATGCAAATTTCAGCTTAAACAACTATTCCAAAGTCTCTTCAAAATGTTAACGCTGGTAATTTTAATTTTATCATAAGAATAAAATTGCCAAAGTT
The DNA here is from genome assembly GCA_963170055.1 of Halisarca cf. caerulea. Taxonomy (NCBI): domain Eukaryota; kingdom Metazoa; phylum Porifera; class Demospongiae; order Chondrillida; family Halisarcidae; genus Halisarca; species Halisarca cf. caerulea. Next base: position 579,686 of record CAUJGJ010000287.1, on the reverse strand, counting down.
GCAAATTTCTTAAAATGTGAAGAAAGTAACTTTCATTCAATGCAAATTTCAGCTTAAACAACTATTCCAAAGTCTCTTAAAAATGTTAACGGTGGTAAATTAAATTTTATGATAAGAATAAAATTGCCAAAGTTGCAAATTTCTTAAAATGTGAACAAAGTAACTTTCATTTAATGCAAATTTCAGCTTAAACAACTATTCCAAAGTCTCTTAAAAATGTTAACGGTGGTAATTTTAATTTTATCATAATAATAAAATTGCCAAAGTTGCAAATTTCTTAAAATGTGAAGAAAGTAACTTTCATTTAATGCAAATTTCAGCTTAAACAACTATTCCAAAGTCTCTTCAAAATGTTAACGCTGGTAATTTTAATTTTATCATAAGAATAAAATTGCCAAAGTTGCAAATTTCTTAAAATGTGAAGAAAGTAACTTTCATTTAATGCAAATTTCAGCTTAAACAACTATTCCAAAGTCTCTTGAAAATGTTAACGCTGGTAATTTTAATTTTATCATAAGAATAAAATTGCCAAAGTTGCAAATTTCTTAAAATGTGAAGAGTGTAACTTTCATTTAATGCAAATTTCAGCTTAAACAACTATTCCAAAGTCTCTTGAAAATGTTAACGCTGGTAATTTTAATTTTATCATAAGAATAAAATTGCCAAAGTTGCAAATTTCTTAAAATGTGAAGAATGTAACTTTCATTTAATGCAAATTTCAGCTTAAACAACTATTCCAAAGTCTCTTGAAAATGTTAACGCTGGTAATTTTAATTTTATCATAAGAATAAAATTGCCAAAGTTGCAAATTTCTTAAAATGTGAAGAAAGTAACTTTCATTTAATGCAAATTTCAGCTTAAACAACTATTCCAAAGTCTCTTGAAAATGTTAACGGTAGTAATTTTAATTTTATCATAAGAATAAAATTGCCAAAGTTGCAAATTTCTTAAAATGTGAAGAAAGTAACTTTCATTCAATGCAAATTTCAGCTTAAACAACTATTCCAAAGTCTCTTAAAAATGTTAACGGTGGTAATTTTAATTTTATCATAAGAATAAAATTGCCAAAGTTGCAAATTTCTTAAAATGTGAACAAAGTAACTTTCATTTAATGCAAATTTCAGCTTAAACAACTATTCCAAAGTCTCTTGAAAATGTTAACGCTGGTAATTTTAATTTTATCATAAGAATAAAATTGCCAAAGTTGCAAATTTCTTAAAATGTGAAGAAAGTAACTTTCATTTAATGCAAATTTCAGCTTAAACAACTATTCCAAAGTCTCTTGAAAATGTTAACGCTGGTAATTTTAATTTTATCATAAGAATAAAATTGCCAAAGTTGCAAATTTCTTAAAATGTGAAGAATGTAACTTTCATTTAATGCAAATTTCAGCTTAAACAACTATTCCAAAGTCTCTTGAAAATGTTAACGCTGGTAATTTTAATTTTATCATAAGAATAAAATTGCCAAAGTTGCAAATTTCTTAAAATGTGAAGAAAGTAACTTTCATTTAATGCAAATTTCAGCTTAAACAACTATTCCAAAGTCTCTTGAAAATGTTAACGGTGGTAATTTTAATTTTATCATAAGAATAAAATTGCCAAAGTTGCAAATTTCTTAAAATGTGAAGAAAGTAACTTTCATTTAATGCAAATTTCAGCTTAAACAACTATTCCAAAGTCTCTTGAAAATGTTAACGGTGGTAATTTTAATTTTATCATAAGAATAAAATTGCCAAAGTTGCAAATTTCTTAAAATGTGAAGAATGTAACTTTCATTTAATGCAAATTTCAGCTTAAACAACTATTCCAAAGTCTCTTGAAAATGTTAACGCTGGTAATTTTAATTTTATCATAAGAATAAAATTGCCAAAGTTGCAAATTTCTTAAAATGTGAAGAAAGTAACTTTCATTTAATGCAAATTTCAGCTTAAACAACTATTCCAAAGTCTCTTCAAAATGTTAACGCTGGTAATTTTAATTTTATCATAAGAATAAAATTGCCAAAGTTGCAAATTTCTTAAAATGTGAAGAAAGTAACTTTCATTCAATGCAAATTTCAGCTTAAACAACTATTCCAAAGTCTCTTAAAAATGTTAACGGTGGTAAATTAAATTTTATGATAAGAATAAAATTGCCAAAGTTGCAAATTTCTTAAAATGTGAACAAAGTAACTTTCATTTAATGCAAATTTCAGCTTAAACAACTATTCCAAAGTCTCTTAAAAATGTTAACGGTGGTAATTTTAATTTTATCATAATAATAAAATTGCCAAAGTTGCAAATTTCTTAAAATGTGAAGAAAGTAACTTTCATTTAATGCAAATTTCAGCTTAAACAACTATTCCAAAGTCTCTTAAAAATGTTAACGGTGGTAAATTAAATTTTATGATAAGAATAAAATTGCCAAAGTTGCAAATTTCTTAAAATGTGAACAAAGTAACTTTCATTTAATGCAAATTTCAGCTTAAACAACTATTCCAAAGTCTCTTAAAAATGTTAACGGTGGTAATTTTAATTTTATCATAATAATAAAATTGCCAAAGTTGCAAATTTCTTAAAATGTGAAGAAAGTAACTTTCATTTAATGCAAATTTCAGCTTAAACAACTATTCCAAAGTCTCTTCAAAATGTTAACGCTGGTAATTTTAATTTTATCATAAGAATAAAATTGCCAAAGTTGCAAATTTCTTAAAATGTGAAGAAAGTAACTTTCGTTTAATGCAAATTTCAGCTTAAACAACTATTCCAAAGTCTCTTCAAAATGTTAACGGTGGTAATTTTAATTTTATCATAAGAATAAAATTGCCAAAGTTGCAAATTTCTTAAAATGTGAAGAATGTAACTTTCATTTAATGCAAATTTCAGCTTAAACAACTATTCCAAAGTCTCTTGAAAATGTTAACGCTGGTAATTTTAATTTTATCATAAGAATAAAATTGCCAAAGTTGCAAATTTCTTAAAATGTGAAGAATGTAACTTTCATTTAATGCAAATTTCAGCTTAAACAACTATTCCAAAGTCTCTTGAAAATGTTAACGCTGGTAATTTTAATTTTATCATAAGAATAAAATTGCCAAAGTTGCAAATTTCTTAAAATGTGAAGAAAGTAACTTTCATTTAATGCAAATTTCAGCTTAAACAACTATTCCAAAGTCTCTTCAAAATGTTAACGGTGGTAATTTTAATTTTATCATAAGAATAAAATTGCCAAAGTTGCAAATTTCTTAAAATGTGAAGAAAGTAACTTTCATTCAATGCAAATTTCAGCTTAAACAACTATTCCAAAGTCTCTTAAAAATGTTAACGGTGGTAAATTAAATTTTATGATAAGAATAAAATTGCCAAAGTTGCAAATTTCTTAAAATGTGAACAAAGTAACTTTCATTTAATGCAAATTTCAGCTTAAACAACTATTCCAAAGTCTCTTAAAAATGTTAACGGTGGTAATTTTAATTTTATCATAAGAATAAAATTGCCAAAGTTGCAAATTTCTTAAAATGTGAAGAAAGTAACTTTCATTTAATGCAAATTTCAGCTTAAACAACTATTCCAAAGTCTCTTGAAAATGTTAACGCTGGTAATTTTAATTTTATCATAAGAATAAAATTGCCAAAGTTGCAAATTTCTTAAAATGTGAAGAAAGTAACTTTCATTTAATGCAAATTTCAGCTTAAACAACTATTCCAAAGTCTCTTGAAAATGTTAACGGTGGTAATTTTAATTTTATCATAAGAATAAAATTGCCAAAGTTGCAAATTTCTTAAAATGTGAAGAAAGTAACTTTCATTTAATGCAAATTTCAGCTTAAACAACTATTCCAAAGTCTCTTGAAAATGTTAACGGTGGTAATTTTAATTTTATCATAAGAATAAAATTGCCAAAGTTGCAAATTTCTTAAAATGTGAAGAAAGTAACTTTCATTTAATGCAAATTTCAGCTTAAACAACTATTCCAAAGTCTCTTGAAAATGTTAACGCTGGTAATTTTAATTTTATCATAAGAATAAAATTGCCAAAGTTGCAAATTTCTTAAAATGTGAACAAAGTAACTTTCATTTAATGCAAATTTCAGCTTAAACAACTATTCCAAAGTCTCTTAAAAATGTTAACGGTGGTAATTTTAATTTTATCATAAGAATAAAATTGCCAAAGTTGCAAATTTCTTAAAATGTGAAGAAAGTAACTTTCATTTAATGCAAATTTCAGCTTAAACAACTATTCCAAAGTCTCTTCAAAATGTTAACGCTGGTAATTTTAATTTTATCATAAGAATAAAATTGCCAAAGTTGCAAATTTCTTAAAATGTGAAGAAAGTAACTTTCATTTAATGCAAATTTCAGCTTAAAAAACTATTCCAAAGTCTCTTCAAAATGTTAACGGTGGTAATTTTAATTTTATCATAAGAATAAAATTGCCAAAGTTGCAAATTTCTTAAAATGTGAAGAAAGTAACTTTCATTTAATGCAAATTTCAGCTTAAACAACTATTCCAAAGTCTCTTGAAAATGTTAACGCTGGTAATTTTAATTTTATCATAAGAATAAAATTGCCAAAGTTGCAAATTTCTTAAAATGTGAAGAAAGTAACTTTCATTTAATGCAAATTTCAGCTTAAAAAACTATTCCAAAGTCTCTTCAAAATGTTAACGGTGGTAATTTTAATTTTATCATAAGAATAAAATTGCCAAAGTTGCAAATTTCTTAAAATGTGAAGAATGTAACTTTCATTTAATGCAAATTTCAGCTTAAACAACTATTCCAAAGTCTCTTGAAAATGTTAACGCTGGTAATTTTAATTTTATCATAAGAATAAAATTGCCAAAGTTGCAAATTTCTTAAAATGTGAAGAAAGTAACTTTCATTTAATGCAAATTTCAGCTTAAACAACTATTCCAAAGTCTCTTCAAAATGTTAACGCTGGTAATTTTAATTTTATCATAAGAATAAAATTGCCAAAGTTGCAAATTTCTTAAAATGTGAAGAAAGTAACTTTCATTTAATGCAAATTTCAGCTTAAACAACTATTCCAAAGTCTCTTAAAAATGTTAACGGTGGTAAATTAAATTTTATGATAAGAATAAAATTGCCAAAGTTGCAAATTTCTTAAAATGTGAACAAAGTAACTTTCATTTAATGCAAATTTCAGCTTAAACAACTATTCCAAAGTCTCTTAAAAATGTTAACGGTGGTAATTTTAATTTTATCATAATAATAAAATTGCCAAAGTTGCAAATTTCTTAAAATGTGAAGAAAGTAACTTTCATTTAATGCAAATTTCAGCTTAAACAACTATTCCAAAGTCTCTTCAAAATGTTAACGCTGGTAATTGTAATTTTATCATAAGAATAAAATTGCCAAAGTTGCAAATTTCTTAAAATGTGAAGAAAGTAACTTTCGTTTAATGCAAATTTCAGCTTAAACAACTATTCCAAAGTCTCTTCAAAATGTTAACGGTGGTAATTTTAATTTTATCATAAGAATAAAATTGCCAAAGTTGCAAATTTCTTAAAATGTGAAGAATGTAACTTTCATTTAATGCAAATTTCAGCTTAAACAACTATTCCAAAGTCTCTTGAAAATGTTAACGCTGGTAATTTTAATTTTATCATAAGAATAAAATTGCCAAAGTTGCAAATTTCTTAAAATGTGAAGAATGTAACTTTCATTTAATGCAAATTTCAGCTTAAACAACTATTCCAAAGTCTCTTGAAAATGTTAACGCTGGTAATTTTAATTTTATCATAAGAATAAAATTGCCAAAGTTGCAAATTTCTTAAAATGTGAAGAAAGTAACTTTCATTTAATGCAAATTTCAGCTTAAACAACTATTCCAAAGTCTCTTCAAAATGTTAACGGTGGTAATTTTAATTTTATCATAAGAATAAAATTGCCAAAGTTGCAAATTTCTTAAAATGTGAAGAAAGTAACTTTCATTCAATGCAAATTTCAGCTTAAACAACTATTCCAAAGTCTCTTAAAAATGTTAACGGTGGTAAATTAAATTTTATGATAAGAATAAAATTGCCAAAGTTGCAAATTTCTTAAAATGTGAACAAAGTAACTTTCATTTAATGCAAATTTCAGCTTAAACAACTATTCCAAAGTCTCTTAAAAATGTTAACGGTGGTAATTTTAATTTTATCATAAGAATAAAATTGCCAAAGTTGCAAATTTCTTAAAATGTGAAGAAAGTAACTTTCATTTAATGCAAATTTCAGCTTAAACAACTATTCCAAAGTCTCTTGAAAATGTTAACGCTGGTAATTTTAATTTTATCATAAGAATAAAATTGCCAAAGTTGCAAATTTCTTAAAATGTGAAGAAAGTAACTTTCATTTAATGCAAATTTCAGCTTAAACAACTATTCCAAAGTCTCTTGAAAATGTTAACGGTGGTAATTTTAATTTTATCATAAGAATAAAATTGCCAAAGTTGCAAATTTCTTAAAATGTGAAGAAAGTAACTTTCATTTAATGCAAATTTCAGCTTAAACAACTATTCCAAAGTCTCTTGAAAATGTTAACGGTGGTAATTTTAATTTTATCATAAGAATAAAATTGCCAAAGTTGCAAATTTCTTAAAATGTGAAGAAAGTAACTTTCATTTAATGCAAATTTCAGCTTAAACAACTATTCCAAAGTCTCTTGAAAATGTTAACGCTGGTAATTTTAATTTTATCATAAGAATAAAATTGCCAAAGTTGCAAATTTCTTAAAATGTGAACAAAGTAACTTTCATTTAATGCAAATTTCAGCTTAAACAACTATTCCAAAGTCTCTTAAAAATGTTAACGGTGGTAATTTTAATTTTATCATAAGAATAAAATTGCCAAAGTTGCAAATTTCTTAAAATGTGAAGAAAGTAACTTTCATTTAATGCAAATTTCAGCTTAAACAACTATTCCAAAGTCTCTTCAAAATGTTAACGCTGGTAATTTTAATTTTATCATAAGAATAAAATTGCCAAAGTTGCAAATTTCTTAAAATGTGAAGAAAGTAACTTTCATTTAATGCAAATTTCAGCTTAAAAAACTATTCCAAAGTCTCTTCAAAATGTTAACGGTGGTAATTTTAATTTTATCATAAGAATAAAATTGCCAAAGTTGCAAATTTCTTAAAATGTGAAGAATGTAACTTTCATTTAATGCAAATTTCAGCTTAAACAACTATTCCAAAGTCTCTTGAAAATGTTAACGCTGGTAATTTTAATTTTATCATAAGAATAAAATTGCCAAAGTTGCAAATTTCTTAAAATGTGAAGAAAGTAACTTTCATTTAATGCAAATTTCAGCTTAAACAACTATTCCAAAGTCTCTTCAAAATGTTAACGCTGGTAATTTTAATTTTATCATAAGAATAAAATTGCCAAAGTTGCAAATTTCTTAAAATGTGAAGAAAGTAACTTTCATTTAATGCAAATTTCAGCTTAAAAAACTATTCCAAAGTCTCTTCAAAATGTTAACGGTGGTAATTTTAATTTTATCATAAGAATAAAATTGCCAAAGTTGCAAATTTCTTAAAATGTGAAGAATGTAACTTTCATTTAATGCAAATTTCAGCTTAAACAACTATTCCAAAGTCTCTTGAAAATGTTAACGCTGGTAATTTTAATTTTATCATAAGAATAAAATTGCCAAAGTTGCAAATTTCTTAAAATGTGAAGAAAGTAACTTTCATTTAATGCAAATTTCAGCTTAAACAACTATTCCAAAGTCTCTTCAAAATGTTAACGCTGGTAATTTTAATTTTATCATAATAATAAAATTGCCAAAGTTGCAAATTTCTTAAAATGTGAAGAAAGTAACTTTCATTTAATGCAAATTTCAGCTTAAACAACTATTCCAAAGTCTCTTGAAAATGTTAACGCTGGTAATTTTAATTTTATCATAAGAATAAAATTGCCAAAGTTGCAAATTTCTTAAAATGTGAACAAAGTAACTTTCATTTAATGCAAATTTCAGCTTAAACAACTATTCCAAAGTCTCTTAAAAATGTTAACGGTGGTAATTTTAATTTTATCATAAGAATAAAATTGCCAAAGTTGCAAATTTCTTAAAATGTGAAGAAAGTAACTTTCATTTAATGCAAATTTCAGCTTAAACAACTATTCCAAAGTCTCTTCAAAATGTTAACGCTGGTAATTTTAATTTTATCATAAGAATAAAATTGCCAAAGTTGCAAATTTCTTAAAATGTGAAGAAAGTAACTTTCATTTAATGCAAATTTCAGCTTAAAAAACTATTCCAAAGTCTCTTCAAAATGTTAACGGTGGTAATTTTAATTTTATCATAAGAATAAAATTGCCAAAGTTGCAAATTTCTTAAAATGTGAAGAATGTAACTTTCATTTAATGCAAATTTCAGCTTAAACAACTATTCCAAAGTCTCTTGAAAATGTTAACGCTGGTAATTTTAATTTTATCATAAGAATAAAATTGCCAAAGTTGCAAATTTCTTAAAATGTGAAGAAAGTAACTTTCATTTAATGCAAATTTCAGCTTAAACAACTATTCCAAAGTCTCTTGAAAATGTTAACGCTGGTAATTTTAATTTTATCATAAGAATAAAATTGCCAAAGTTGCAAATTTCTTAAAATGTGAAGAAAGTAACTTTCATTTAATGCAAATTTCAGCTTAAACAACTATTCCAAAGTCTCTTGAAAATGTTAACGGTGGTAATTTAAATTTTATCATAAGAATAAAATTGCCAAAGTTGCAAATTTCTTAAAATGTGAACAAAGTAACTTTCATTTAATGCAAATTTCAGCTTAAACAACTATTCCAAAGTCTCTTAAAAATGTTAACGGTGGTAATTTTAATTTTATCATAAGAATAAAATTGCCAAAGTTGCAAATTTCTTAAAATGTGAAGAAAGTAACTTTCATTTAATGCAAATTTCAGCTTAAACAACTATTCCAAAGTCTCTTCAAAATGTTAACGCTGGTAATTTTAATTTTATCATAAGAATAAAATTGCCAAAGTTGCAAATTTCTTAAAATGTGAAGAAAGTAACTTTCATTTAATGCAAATTTCAGCTTAAAAAACTATTCCAAAGTCTCTTCAAAATGTTAACGGTGGTAATTTTAATTTTATCATAAGAATAAAATTGCCAAAGTTGCAAATTTCTTAAAATGTGAAGAATGTAACTTTCATTTAATGCAAATTTCAGCTTAAACAACTATTCCAAAGTCTCTTGAAAATGTTAACGCTGGTAATTTTAATTTTATCATAAGAATAAAATTGCCAAAGTTGCAAATTTCTTAAAATGTGAAGAAAGTAACTTTCATTTAATGCAAATTTCAGCTTAAACAACTATTCCAAAGTCTCTTGAAAATGTTAACGCTGGTAATTTTAATTTTATCATAAGAATAAAATTGCCAAAGTTGCAAATTTCTTAAAATGTGAAGAAAGTAACTTTCATTTAATGCAAATTTCAGCTTAAACAACTATTCCAAAGTCTCTTGAAAATGTTAACGGTGGTAATTTAAATTTTATCATAAGAATAAAATTGCCAAAGTTGCAAATTTCTTAAAATGTGAAGAATGTAACTTTCATTTAATGCAAATTTCAGCTTAAACAACTATTCCAAAGTCTTAAAAATGTTAACGGTGGTAATTTTAATTTTATCATAAGAATAAAATTGCCAAAGTTGCAAATTTCTTAAAATGTGAAGAAAGTAACTTTCATTTAATACAAATTTCAGCTTAAAAAACTATTCCAAAGTCTCTTCAAAATGTTAACGGGGGTAATTTTAATTTTATCATAAGAATAAAATTGCCAAAGTTGCAAATTTCTTAAAATGTGAAGAATGTAACTTTCATTTAATGCAAATTTCAGCTTAAACAACTATTCCAAAGTCTCTTAAAAATGTTAACGGTGGTAATTTTAATTTTATCATAAGAATAAAATTGCCAAAGTTGCAAATTTCTTAAAATGTGAAGAAAGTAACTTTCATTTAATACAAATTTCAGCTTAAAAAACTATTCCAAAGTCTCTTCAAAATGTTAACGGGGGTAATTTTAATTTTATCATAAGAATAAAATTGCCAAAGTTGCAAATTTCTTAAAATGTGAAGAATGTAACTTTCATTTAATGCAAATTTCAGCTTAAACAACTATTCCAAAGTCTCTTGAAAATGTTAACGCTGGTAATTTTAATTTTATCATAAGAATAAAATTGCCAAAGTTGCAAATTTCTTAAAATGTGAAGAAAGTAACTTTCATTTAATGCAAATTTCAGCTTAAACAACTATTCCAAAGTCTCTTGAAAATGTTAACGGTGGTAATTTTAATTTTATCATAAGAATAAAATTGCCAAAGTTGCAAATTTCTTAAAATGTGAAGAAAGTAACTTTCATTTAATGCAAATTTCAGCTTAAACAACTATTCCAAAGTCTCTTGAAAATGTTAACGCTGGTAATTTTAATTTTATCATAAGAATAAAATTGCCAAAGTTGCAAATTTCTTAAAATGTGAAGAAAGTAACTTTCATTTAATGCAAATTTCAGCTTAAACAACTATTCCAAAGTCTCTTGAAAATGTTAACGCTGGTAATTTTAATTTTATCATAAGAATAAAATTGCCAAAGTTGCAAATTTCTTAAAATGTGAAGAAAGTAACTTTCATTTAATGCAAATTTCAGCTTAAAAAACTATTCCAAAGTCTCTTCAAAATGTTAACGGTGGTAATTTTAATTTTATCATAAGAATAAAATTGCCAAAGTTGCAAATTTCTTAAAATGTGAAGAAAGTAACTTTCATTTAATGCAAATTTCAGCTTAAACAACTATTCCAAAGTCTCTTGAAAATGTTAACGCTGGTAATTTTAATTTTATCATAAGAATAAAATTGCCAAAGTTGCAAATTTCTTAAAATGTGAACAAAGTAACTTTCATTTAATGCAAATTTCAGCTTAAACAACTATTCCAAAGTCTCTTAAAAATGTTAACGGTGGTAATTTTAATTTTATCATGAGAATAAAATTGCCAAAGTTGCAAATTTCTTAAAATGTGAAGAAAGTAACTTTCATTTAATGCAAATTTCAGCTTAAACAACTATTCCAAAGTCTCTTCAAAATGTTAACGCTGGTAATTTTAATTTTATCATAAGAATAAAATTGCCAAAGTTGCAAATTTCTTAAAATGTGAAGAAAGTAACTTTCATTTAATGCAAATTTCAGCTTAAAAAACTATTCCAAAGTCTCTTCAAAATGTTAACGGTGGTAATTTTAATTTTATCATAAGAATAAAATTGCCAAAGTTGCAAATTTCTTAAAATGTGAAGAATGTAACTTTCATTTAATGCAAATTTCAGCTTAAACAACTATTCCAAAGTCTCTTGAAAATGTTAACGCTGGTAATTTTAATTTTATCATAAGAATAAAATTTCCAAAGTTGCAAATTTCTTAAAATGTGAAGAAAGTAACTTTCATTTAATGCAAATTTCAGCTTAAACAACTATTCCAAAGTCTCTTGAAAATGTTAACGGTGGTAATTTTAATTTTATCATAAGAATAAAATTGCCAAAGTTGCAAATTTCTTAAAATGTGAAGAAAGTAACTTTCATTTAATGCAAATTTCAGCTTAAACAACTATTCCAAAGTCTCTTGAAAATGTTAACGCTGGTAATTTTAATTTTATCATAAGAATAAAATTGCCAAAGTTGCAAATTTCTTAAAATGTGAAGAAAGTAACTTTCATTTAATGCAAATTTCAGCTTAAACAACTATTCCAAAGTCTCTTGAAAATGTTAACGCTGGTAATTTTAATTTTATCATAAGAATAAAATTGCCAAAGTTGCAAATTTCTTAAAATGTGAAGAAAGTAACTTTCATTTAATGCAAATTTCAGCTTAAACAACTATTCCAAAGTCTCTTCAAAATGTTAACGCTGGTAATTTTAATTTTATCATAAGAATAAAATTGCCAAAGTTGCAAATTTCTTAAAATGTGAAGAAAGTAACTTTCATTCAATGCAAATTTCAGCTTAAACAACTATTCCAAAGTCTCTTAAAAATGTTAACGGTGGTAAATTAAATTTTATGATAAGAATAAAATTGCCAAAGTTGCAAATTTCTTAAAATGTGAACAAAGTAACTTTCATTTAATGCAAATTTCAGCTTAAAAAACTATTCCAAAGTCTCTTCAAAATGTTAACGGTGGTAATTTTAATTTTATCATAAGAATAAAATTGCCAAAGTTGCAAATTTCTTAAAATGTGAAGAATGTAACTTTCATTTAATGCAAATTTCAGCTTAAACAACTATTCCAAAGTCTCTTGAAAATGTTAACGCTGGTAATTTTAATTTTATCATAAGAATAAAATTTCCAAAGTTGCAAATTTCTTAAAATGTGAAGAAAGTAACTTTCATTTAATGCAAATTTCAGCTTAAACAACTATTCCAAAGTCTCTTGAAAATGTTAACGGTGGTAATTTTAATTTTATCATAAGAATAAAATTGCCAAAGTTGCAAATTTCTTAAAATGTGAAGAAAGTAACTTTCATTTAATGCAAATTTCAGCTTAAACAACTATTCCAAAGTCTCTTGAAAATGTTAACGCTGGTAATTTTAATTTTATCATAAGAATAAAATTGCCAAAGTTGCAAATTTCTTAAAATGTGAAGAAAGTAACTTTCATTTAATGCAAATTTCAGCTTAAACAACTATTCCAAAGTCTCTTGAAAATGTTAACGCTGGTAATTTTAATTTTATCATAAGAATAAAATTGCCAAAGTTGCAAATTTCTTAAAATGTGAAGAAAGTAACTTTCATTTAATGCAAATTTCAGCTTAAACAACTATTCCAAAGTCTCTTCAAAATGTTAACGCTGGTAATTTTAATTTTATCATAAGAATAAAATTGCCAAAGTTGCAAATTTCTTAAAATGTGAAGAAAGTAACTTTCATTCAATGCAAATTTCAGCTTAAACAACTATTCCAAAGTCTCTTAAAAATGTTAACGGTGGTAAATTAAATTTTATGATAAGAATAAAATTGCCAAAGTTGCAAATTTCTTAAAATGTGAACAAAGTAACTTTCATTTAATGCAAATTTCAGCTTAAACAACTATTCCAAAGTCTCTTAAAAATGTTAACGGTGGTAATTTTAATTTTATCATAATAATAAAATTGCCAAAGTTGCAAATTTCTTAAAATGTGAAGAAAGTAACTTTCATTTAATGCAAATTTCAGCTTAAACAACTATTCCAAAGTCTCTTGAAAATGTTAACGCTGGTAATTTTAATTTTATCATAAGAATAAAATTGCCAAAGTTGCAAATTTCTTAAAATGTGAAGAAAGTAACTTTCATTTAATGCAAATTTCAGCTTAAACAACTATTCCAAAGTCTCTTCAAAATGTTAACGGTGGTAATTTTAATTTTATCATAAGAATAAAATTGCCAAAGTTGCAAATTTCTTAAAATGTGAAGAATGTAACTTTCATTTAATGCAAATTTCAGCTTAAACAACTATTCCAAAGTCTCTTGAAAATGTTAACGCTGGTAATTTTAATTTTATCATAAGAATAAAATTGCCAAAGTTGCAAATTTCTTAAAATGTGAAGAATGTAACTTTCATTTAATGCAAATTTCAGCTTAAACAACTATTCCAAAGTCTCTTGAAAATGTTAACGCTGGTAATTTTAATTTTATCATAAGAATAAAATTGCCAAAGTTGCAAATTTCTTAAAATGTGAAGAAAGTAACTTTCATTTAATGCAAATTTCAGCTTAAACAACTATTCCAAAGTCTCTTCAAAATGTTAACGGTGGTAATTTTAATTTTATCATAAGAATAAAATTGCCAAAGTTGCAAATTTCTTAAAATGTGAAGAAAGTAACTTTCATTCAATGCAAATTTCAGCTTAAACAACTATTCCAAAGTCTCTTAAAAATGTTAACGGTGGTAAATTAAATTTTATGATAAGAATAAAATTGCCAAAGTTGCAAATTTCTTAAAATGTGAACAAAGTAACTTTCATTTAATGCAAATTTCAGCTTAAACAACTATTCCAAAGTCTCTTCAAAATGTTAACGCTGGTAATTTTAATTTTATCATAAGAATAAAATTGCCAAAGTTGCAAATTTCTTAAAATGTGAAGAAAGTAACTTTCATTCAATGCAAATTTCAGCTTAAACAACTATTCCAAAGTCTCTTAAAAATGTTAACGGTGGTAAATTAAATTTTATGATAAGAATAAAATTGCCAAAGTTGCAAATTTCTTAAAATGTGAACAAAGTAACTTTCATTTAATGCAAATTTCAGCTTAAACAACTATTCCAAAGTCTCTTAAAAATGTTAACGCTGGTAATTTTAATTTTATCATAAGAATAAAATTGCCAAAGTTGCAAATTTCTTAAAATGTGAAGAAAGTAACTTTCATTTAATGCAAATTTCAGCTTAAACAACTATTCCAAAGTCTCTTCAAAATGTTAACGCTGGTAATTTTAATTTTATCATAAGAATAAAATTGCCAAAGTTGCAAATTTCTTAAAATGTGAAGAAAGTAACTTTCATTTAATGCAAATTTCAGCTTAAACAACTATTCCAAAGTCTCTTCAAAATGTTAACGGTGGTAATTTTAATTTTATCATAAGAATAAAATTGCCAAAGTTGCAAATTTCTTAAAATGTGAAGAATGTAACTTTCATTTAATGCAAATTTCAGCTTAAACAACTATTCCAAAGTCTCTTGAAAATGTTAACGCTGGTAATTTTAATTTTATCATAAGAATAAAATTGCCAAAGTTGCAAATTTCTTAAAATGTGAAGAATGTAACTTTCATTTAATGCAAATTTCAGCTTAAACAACTATTCCAAAGTCTCTTGAAAATGTTAACGCTGGTAATTTTAATTTTATCATAAGAATAAAATTGCCAAAGTTGCAAATTTCTTAAAATGTGAAGAAAGTAACTTTCATTTAATGCAAATTTCAGCTTAAACAACTATTCCAAAGTCTCTTCAAAATGTTAACGGTGGTAATTTTAATTTTATCATAAGAATAAAATTGCCAAAGTTGCAAATTTCTTAAAATGTGAAGAAAGTAACTTTCATTCAATGCAAATTTCAGCTTAAACAACTATTCCAAAGTCTCTTAAAAATGTTAACGGTGGTAAATTAAATTTTATGATAAGAATAAAATTGCCAAAGTTGCAAATTTCTTAAAATGTGAACAAAGTAACTTTCATTTAATGCAAATTTCAGCTTAAACAACTATTCCAAAGTCTCTTAAAAATGTTAACGCTGGTAATTTTAATTTTATCATAAGAATAAAATTGCCAAAGTTGCAAATTTCTTAAAATGTGAAGAAAGTAACTTTCATTTAATGCAAATTTCAGCTTAAACAACTATTCCAAAGTCTCTTCAAAATGTTAACGCTGGTAATTTTAATTTTATCATAAGAATAAAATTGCCAAAGTTGCAAATTTCTTAAAATGTGAAGAAAGTAACTTTCATTTAATGCAAATTTCAGCTTAAACAACTATTCCAAAGTCTCTTCAAAATGTTAACGGTGGTAATTTTAATTTTATCATAAGAATAAAATTGCCAAAGTTGCAAATTTCTTAAAATGTGAAGAATGTAACTTTCATTTAATGCAAATTTCAGCTTAAACAACTATTCCAAAGTCTCTTGAAAATGTTAACGCTGGTAATTTTAATTTTATCATAAGAATAAAATTGCCAAAGTTGCAAATTTCTTAAAATGTGAAGAATGTAACTTTCATTTAATGCAAATTTCAGCTTAAACAACTATTCCAAAGTCTCTTGAAAATGTTAACGCTGGTAATTTTAATTTTATCATAAGAATAAAATTGCCAAAGTTGCAAATTTCTTAAAATGTGAAGAAAGTAACTTTCATTTAATGCAAATTTCAGCTTAAACAACTATTCCAAAGTCTCTTCAAAATGTTAACGGTGGTAATTTTAATTTTATCATAAGAATAAAATTGCCAAAGTTGCAAATTTCTTAAAATGTGAAGAAAGTAACTTTCATTCAATGCAAATTTCAGCTTAAACAACTATTCCAAAGTCTCTTAAAAATGTTAACGGTGGTAAATTAAATTTTATGATAAGAATAAAATTGCCAAAGTTGCAAATTTCTTAAAATGTGAACAAAGTAACTTTCATTTAATGCAAATTTCAGCTTAAACAACTATTCCAAAGTCTCTTAAAAATGTTAACGGTGGTAATTTTAATTTTATCATAAGAATAAAATTGCCAAAGTTGCAAATTTCTTAAAATGTGAAGAAAGTAACTTTCATTTAATGCAAATTTCAGCTTAAACAACTATTCCAAAGTCTCTTGAAAATGTTAACGGTGGTAATTTTAATTTTATCATAAGAATAAAATTGCCAAAGTTGCAAATTTCTTAAAATGTGAAGAAAGTAACTTTCATTTAATGCAAATTTCAGCTTAAACAACTATTCCAAAGTCTCTTGAAAATGTTAACGGTGGTAATTTTAATTTTATCATAAGAATAAAATTGCCAAAGTTGCAAATTTCTTAAAATGTGAAGAAAGTAACTTTCATTTAATGCAAATTTCAGCTTAAACAACTATTCCAAAGTCTCTTGAAAATGTTAACGGTGGTAATTTTAATTTTATCATAAGAATAAAATTGCCAAAGTTGCAAATTTCTTAAAATGTGAAGAAAGTAACTTTCATTTAATGCAAATTTCAGCTTAAACAACTATTCCAAAGTCTCTTGAAAATGTTAACGCTGGTAATTTTAATTTTATCATAAGAATAAAATTGCCAAAGTTGCAAATTTCTTAAAATGTGAAGAAAGTAACTTTCATTTAATGCAAATTTCAGCTTAAACAACTATTCCAAAGTCTCTTGAAAATGTTAACGCTGGTAATTTTAATTTTATCATAAGAATAAAATTGCCAAAGTTGCAAATTTCTTAAAATGTGAAGAAAGTAACTTTCATTTAATGCAAATTTCAGCTTAAACAACTATTCCAAAGTCTCTTGAAAATGTTAACGCTGGTAATTTTAATTTTATCATAAGAATAAAATTGCCAAAGTTGCAAATTTCTTAAAATGTGAAGAAAGTAACTTTCATTTAATGCAAATTTCAGCTTAAAAAACTATTCCAAAGTCTCTTCAAAATGTTAACGGTGGTAATTTTAATTTTATCATAAGAATAAAATTGCCAAAGTTGCAAATTTCTTAAAATGTGAAGAAAGTAACTTTCATTTAATGCAAATTTCAGCTTAAACAACTATTCCAAAGTCTCTTGAAAATGTTAACGCTGGTAATTTTAATTTTATCATAAGAATAAAATTGCCAAAGTTGCAAATTTCTTAAAATGTGAAGAAAGTAACTTTCATTTAATGCAAATTTCAGCTTAAACAACTATTCCAAAGTCTCTTAAAAATGTTAACGGTGGTAATTTTAATTTTATCATGAGAATAAAATTGCCAAAGTTGCAAATTTCTTAAAATGTGAAGAAAGTAACTTTCATTTAATGCAAATTTCAGCTTAAACAACTATTCCAAAGTCTCTTCAAAATGTTAACGCTGGTAATTTTAATTTTATCATAAGAATAAAATTGCCAAAGTTGCAAATTTCTTAAAATGTGAAGAAAGTAACTTTCATTTAATGCAAATTTCAGCTTAAAAAACTATTCCAAAGTCTCTTCAAAATGTTAACGGTGGTAATTTTAATTTTATCATAAGAATAAAATTGCCAAAGTTGCAAATTTCTTAAAATGTGAAGAATGTAACTTTCATTTAATGCAAATTTCAGCTTAAACAACTATTCCAAAGTCTCTTGAAAATGTTAACGCTGGTAATTTTAATTTTATCATAAGAATAAAATTTCCAAAGTTGCAAATTTCTTAAAATGTGAAGAAAGTAACTTTCATTTAATGCAAATTTCAGCTTAAACAACTATTCCAAAGTCTCTTGAAAATGTTAACGGTGGTAATTTTAATTTTATCATAAGAATAAAATTGCCAAAGTTGCAAATTTCTTAAAATGTGAAGAAAGTAACTTTCATTTAATGCAAATTTCAGCTTAAACAACTATTCCAAAGTCTCTTGAAAATGTTAACGCTGGTAATTTTAATTTTATCATAAGAATAAAATTGCCAAAGTTGCAAATTTCTTAAAATGTGAAGAAAGTAACTTTCATTTAATGCAAATTTCAGCTTAAACAACTATTCCAAAGTCTCTTGAAAATGTTAACGCTGGTAATTTTAATTTTATCATAAGAATAAAATTGCCAAAGTTGCAAATTTCTTAAAATGTGAAGAAAGTAACTTTCATTTAATGCAAATTTCAGCTTAAACAACTATTCCAAAGTCTCTTCAAAATGTTAACGCTGGTAATTTTAATTTTATCATAAGAATAAAATTGCCAAAGTTGCAAATTTCTTAAAATGTGAAGAAAGTAACTTTCATTCAATGCAAATTTCAGCTTAAACAACTATTCCAAAGTCTCTTAAAAATGTTAACGGTGGTAAATTAAATTTTATGATAAGAATAAAATTGCCAAAGTTGCAAATTTCTTAAAATGTGAACAAAGTAACTTTCATTTAATGCAAATTTCAGCTTAAACAACTATTCCAAAGTCTCTTAAAAATGTTAACGGTGGTAATTTTAATTTTATCATAATAATAAAATTGCCAAAGTTGCAAATTTCTTAAAATGTGAAGAAAGTAACTTTCATTTAATGCAAATTTCAGCTTAAACAACTATTCCAAAGTCTCTTGAAAATGTTAACGCTGGTAATTTTAATTTTATCATAAGAATAAAATTGCCAAAGTTGCAAATTTCTTAAAATGTGAAGAAAGTAACTTTCATTTAATGCAAATTTCAGCTTAAACAACTATTCCAAAGTCTCTTCAAAATGTTAACGGTGGTAATTTTAATTTTATCATAAGAATAAAATTGCCAAAGTTGCAAATTTCTTAAAATGTGAAGAATGTAACTTTCATTTAATGCAAATTTCAGCTTAAACAACTATTCCAAAGTCTCTTGAAAATGTTAACGCTGGTAATTTTAATTTTATCATAAGAATAAAATTGCCAAAGTTGCAAATTTCTTAAAATGTGAAGAATGTAACTTTCATTTAATGCAAATTTCAGCTTAAACAACTATTCCAAAGTCTCTTGAAAATGTTAACGCTGGTAATTTTAATTTTATCATAAGAATAAAATTGCCAAAGTTGCAAATTTCTTAAAATGTGAAGAAAGTAACTTTCATTTAATGCAAATTTCAGCTTAAACAACTATTCCAAAGTCTCTTCAAAATGTTAACGGTGGTAATTTTAATTTTATCATAAGAATAAAATTGCCAAAGTTGCAAATTTCTTAAAATGTGAAGAAAGTAACTTTCATTCAATGCAAATTTCAGCTTAAACAACTATTCCAAAGTCTCTTAAAAATGTTAACGGTGGTAAATTAAATTTTATGATAAGAATAAAATTGCCAAAGTTGCAAATTTCTTAAAATGTGAACAAAGTAACTTTCATTTAATGCAAATTTCAGCTTAAACAACTATTCCAAAGTCTCTTCAAAATGTTAACGCTGGTAATTTTAATTTTATCATAAGAATAAAATTGCCAAAGTTGCAAATTTCTTAAAATGTGAAGAAAGTAACTTTCATTCAATGCAAATTTCAGCTTAAACAACTATTCCAAAGTCTCTTAAAAATGTTAACGGTGGTAAATTAAATTTTATGATAAGAATAAAATTGCCAAAGTTGCAAATTTCTTAAAATGTGAACAAAGTAACTTTCATTTAATGCAAATTTCAGCTTAAACAACTATTCCAAAGTCTCTTAAAAATGTTAACGCTGGTAATTTTAATTTTATCATAAGAATAAAATTGCCAAAGTTGCAAATTTCTTAAAATGTGAAGAAAGTAACTTTCATTTAATGCAAATTTCAGCTTAAACAACTATTCCAAAGTCTCTTCAAAATGTTAACGCTGGTAATTTTAATTTTATCATAAGAATAAAATTGCCAAAGTTGCAAATTTCTTAAAATGTGAAGAAAGTAACTTTCATTTAATGCAAATTTCAGCTTAAACAACTATTCCAAAGTCTCTTCAAAATGTTAACGGTGGTAATTTTAATTTTATCATAAGAATAAAATTGCCAAAGTTGCAAATTTCTTAAAATGTGAAGAAAGTAACTTTCATTTAATGCAAATTTCAGCTTAAACAACTATTCCAAAGTCTCTTCAAAATGTTAACGCTGGTAATTTTAATTTTATCATAAGAATAAAATTGCCAAAGTTGCAAATTTCTTAAAATGTGAAGAAAGTAACTTTCATTTAATGCAAATTTCAGCTTAAACAACTATTCCAAAGTCTCTTCAAAATGTTAACGGTGGTAATTTTAATTTTATCATAAGAATAAAATTGCCAAAGTTGCAAATTTCTTAAAATGTGAAGAATGTAACTTTCATTTAATGCAAATTTCAGCTTAAACAACTATTCCAAAGTCTCTTGAAAATGTTAACGCTGGTAATTTTAATTTTATCATAAGAATAAAATTGCCAAAGTTGCAAATTTCTTAAAATGTGAAGAATGTAACTTTCATTTAATGCAAATTTCAGCTTAAACAACTATTCCAAAGTCTCTTGAAAATGTTAACGCTGGTAATTTTAATTTTATCATAAGAATAAAATTGCCAAAGTTGCAAATTTCTTAAAATGTGAAGAAAGTAACTTTCATTTAATGCAAATTTCAGCTTAAACAACTATTCCAAAGTCTCTTCAAAATGTTAACGGTGGTAATTTTAATTTTATCATAAGAATAAAATTGCCAAAGTTGCAAATTTCTTAAAATGTGAAGAAAGTAACTTTCATTCAATGCAAATTTCAGCTTAAACAACTATTCCAAAGTCTCTTAAAAATGTTAACGGTGGTAAATTAAATTTTATGATAAGAATAAAATTGCCAAAGTTGCAAATTTCTTAAAATGTGAACAAAGTAACTTTCATTTAATGCAAATTTCAGCTTAAACAACTATTCCAAAGTCTCTTAAAAATGTTAACGGTGGTAATTTTAATTTTATCATAAGAATAAAATTGCCAAAGTTGCAAATTTCTTAAAATGTGAAGAAAGTAACTTTCATTTAATGCAAATTTCAGCTTAAACAACTATTCCAAAGTCTCTTGAAAATGTTAACGGTGGTAATTTTAATTTTATCATAAGAATAAAATTGCCAAAGTTGCAAATTTCTTAAAATGTGAAGAAAGTAACTTTCATTTAATGCAAATTTCAGCTTAAACAACTATTCCAAAGTCTCTTGAAAATGTTAACGGTGGTAATTTTAATTTTATCATAAGAATAAAATTGCCAAAGTTGCAAATTTCTTAAAATGTGAAGAAAGTAACTTTCATTTAATGCAAATTTCAGCTTAAACAACTATTCCAAAGTCTCTTGAAAATGTTAACGCTGGTAATTTTAATTTTATCATAAGAATAAAATTGCCAAAGTTGCAAATTTCTTAAAATGTGAACAAAGTAACTTTCATTTAATGCAAATTTCAGCTTAAACAACTATTCCAAAGTCTCTTAAAAATGTTAACGGTGGTAATTTTAATTTTATCATAAGAATAAAATTGCCAAAGTTGCAAATTTCTTAAAATGTGAAGAAAGTAACTTTCATTTAATGCAAATTTCAGCTTAAACAACTATTCCAAAGTCTCTTGAAAATGTTAACGGTGGTAATTTTAATTTTATCATAAGAATAAAATTGCCAAAGTTGCAAATTTCTTAAAATGTGAAGAAAGTAACTTTCATTTAATGCAAATTTCAGCTTAAACAACTATTCCAAAGTCTCTTGAAAATGTTAACGGTGGTAATTTTAATTTTATCATAAGAATAAAATTGCCAAAGTTGCAAATTTCTTAAAATGTGAAGAAAGTAACTTTCATTTAATGCAAATTTCAGCTTAAACAACTATTCCAAAGTCTCTTGAAAATGTTAACGGTGGTAATTTTAATTTTATCATAAGAATAAAATTGCCAAAGTTGCAAATTTCTTAAAATGTGAAGAAAGTAACTTTCATTTAATGCAAATTTCAGCTTAAACAACTATTCCAAAGTCTCTTGAAAATGTTAACGCTGGTAATTTTAATTTTATCATAAGAATAAAATTGCCAAAGTTGCAAATTTCTTAAAATGTGAAGAAAGTAACTTTCATTTAATGCAAATTTCAGCTTAAACAACTATTCCAAAGTCTCTTGAAAATGTTAACGCTGGTAATTTTAATTTTATCATAAGAATAAAATTGCCAAAGTTGCAAATTTCTTAAAATGTGAAGAAAGTAACTTTCATTTAATGCAAATTTCAGCTTAAACAACTATTCCAAAGTCTCTTGAAAATGTTAACGCTGGTAATTTTAATTTTATCATAAGAATAAAATTGCCAAAGTTGCAAATTTCTTAAAATGTGAAGAAAGTAACTTTCATTTAATGCAAATTTCAGCTTAAACAACTATTCCAAAGTCTCTTGAAAATGTTAACGCTGGTAATTTTATTTTTATCATAAGAATAAAATTGCCAAAGTTGCAAATTTCTTAAAATGTGAAGAATGTAACTTTCATTTAATGCAAATTTCAGCTTAAACAACTATTCCAAAGTCTCTTAAAAATGTTAACGGTGGTAATTTTAATTTTATCATAAGAATAAAATTGCCAAAGTTGCAAATTTCTTAAAATGTGAACAAAGTAACTTTCATTTAGTGCAAATTTCAGCTTAAACAACTATTCCAAAGTCTCTTGAAAATGTTAACGGTGGTAATTTTAATTTTATCATAAGAATTAAATTGCCAAAGTTGCAAATTTCTTAAAATGTGAAGAAAGTAACTTTCATTTAATGCAAATTTCAGCTTAAACAACTATTCCAAAGTCTCTTCAAAATGTTAACGCTGGTAATTTTAATTTTATCATAAGAATAAAATTGCCAAAGTTGCAAATTTCTTAAAAATTGAAGAAAGTAACTTTCATTTAATGCAAATTTCAGCTTAAACAACTATTCCAAAGTCTCTTGAAAATGTTAACGGTGGTAATTTTAATTTTATCATAAGAATAAAATTGCCAAAGTTGCAAATTTCTTAAAATGTGAACAAAGTAACTTTCATTTAATGCAAATTTCAGCTTAAACAACTATTCCAAAGTCTCTTAAAAATGTTAACGGTGGTAATTTTAATTTTATCATAAGAATAAAATTGCCAAAGTTGCAAATTTCTTAAAATGTGAAGAAAGTAACTTTCATTTAATGCAAATTTCAGCTTAAACAACTATTCCAAAGTCTCTTGAAAATGTTAACGGTGGTAATTTTAATTTTATCATAAGAATAAAATTGCCAAAGTTGCAAATTTCTTAAAATGTGAACAAAGTAACTTTCATTTAATGCAAATTTCAGCTTAAACAACTATTCCAAAGTCTCTTAAAAATGTTAACGGTGGTAATTTTAATTTTATCATAAGAATAAAATTGCCAAAGTTGCAAATTTCTTAAAATGTGAAGAAAGTAACTTTCATTTAATGCAAATTTCAGCTTAAACAACTATTCCAAAGTCTCTTCAAAATGTTAACGGTGGTAATTTTAATTTTATCATAAGAATAAAATTGCCAAAGTTGCAAATTTCTTAAAATGTGAAGAAAGTAACTTTCATTTAATGCAAATTTCAGCTTAAACAACTATTCCAAAGTCTCTTGAAAATGTTAACGCTGGTAATTTTAATTTTATCATAAGAATAAAATTGCCAAAGTTGCAAATTTCTTAAAATGTGAAGAAAGTAACTTTCATTTAATGCAAATTTCAGCTTAAACAACTATTCCAAAGTCTCTTGAAAATGTTAACGCTGGTAATTTTATTTTTATCATAAGAATAAAATTGCCAAAGTTGCAAATTTCTTAAAATGTGAAGAATGTAACTTTCATTTAATGCAAATTTCAGCTTAAACAACTATTCCAAAGTCTCTTAAAAATGTTAACGGTGGTAATTTTAATTTTATCATAAGAATAAAATTGCCAAAGTTGCAAATTTCTTAAAATGTGAACAAAGTAACTTTCATTTAGTGCAAATTTCAGCTTAAACAACTATTCCAAAGTCTCTTGAAAATGTTAACGGTGGTAATTTTAATTTTATCATAAGAATTAAATTGCCAAAGTTGCAAATTTCTTAAAATGTGAAGAAAGTAACTTTCATTTAATGCAAATTTCAGCTTAAACAACTATTCCAAAGTCTCTTCAAAATGTTAACGCTGGTAATTTTAATTTTATCATAAGAATAAAATTGCCAAAGTTGCAAATTTCTTAAAAATTGAAGAAAGTAACTTTCATTTAATGCAAATTTCAGCTTAAACAACTATTCCAAAGTCTCTTGAAAATGTTAACGGTGGTAATTTTAATTTTATCATAAGAATAAAATTGCCAAAGTTGCAAATTTCTTAAAATGTGAACAAAGTAACTTTCATTTAATGCAAATTTCAGCTTAAACAACTATTCCAAAGTCTCTTAAAAATGTTAACGGTGGTAATTTTAATTTTATCATAAGAATAAAATTGCCAAAGTTGCAAATTTCTTAAAATGTGAAGAAAGTAACTTTCATTTAATGCAAATTTCAGCTTAAACAACTATTCCAAAGTCTCTTGAAAATGTTAACGCTGGTAATTTTAATTTTATCATAAGAATAAAATTGCCAAAGTTGCAAATTTCTTAAAATGTGAACAAAGTAACTTTCATTTAATGCAAATTTCAGCTTAAACAACTATTCCAAAGTCTCTTAAAAATGTTAACGGTGGTAATTTTAATTTTATCATAAGAATAAAATTGCCAAAGTTGCAAATTTCTTAAAATGTGAAGAAAGTAACTTTCATTTAATGCAAATTTCAGCTTAAACAACTATTCCAAAGTCTCTTCAAAATGTTAACGGTGGTAATTTTAATTTTATCATAAGAATAAAATTGCCAAAGTTGCAAATTTCTTAAAATGTGAAGAAAGTAACTTTCATTTAATGCAAATTTCAGCTTAAACAACTATTCCAAAGTCTCTTGAAAATGTTAACGCTGGTAATTTTAATTTTATCATAAGAATAAAATTGCCAAAGTTGCAAATTTCTTAAAATGTGAAGAAAGTAACTTTCATTTAATGCAAATTTCAGCTTAAACAACTATTCCAAAGTCTCTTGAAAATGTTAACGCTGGTAATTTTAATTTTATCATAAGAATAAAATTGCCAAAGTTGCAAATTTCTTAAAATGTGAAGAAAGTAACTTTCATTTAATGAAAATTTCAGCTTAAACAACTATTCCAAAGTCTCTTAAAAATGTTAACGGTGGTAATTTTAATTTTATCATAAGAATAAAATTGCCAAAGTTGCAAATTTCTTAAAATGTGAACAAAGTAACTTTCATTTAATGCAAATTTCAGCTTAAACAACTATTCCAAAGTCTCTTAAAAATGTTAACGGTGGTAATTTTAATTTTATCATAAGAATAAAATTGCCAAAGTTGCAAATTTCTTAAAATGTGAAGAAAGTAACTTTCATTTAATGCAAATTTCAGCTTAAACAACTATTCCAAAGTCTCTTAAAAATGTTAACGGTGGTAATTTTAATTTTATCATAAGAATAAAGTTGCCAAAGTTGCAAATTTCTTAAAATGTGAAGAAAGTAACTTTCATTTAATGCAAATTTCAGCTTAAACAACTATTCCAAAGTCTCTTCAAAATGTTAACGCTGGTAATTTTAATTTTATCATAAGAATAAAATTGCCAAAGTTGCAAATTTCTTAAAAATTGAAGAAAGTAACTTTCATTTAATGCAAATTTCAGCTTAAACAACTATTCCAAAGTCTCTTGAAAATGTTAACGGTGGTAATTTTAATTTTATCATAAGAATAAAATTGCCAAAGTTGCAAATTTCTTAAAATGTGAACAAAGTAACTTTCATTTAATGCAAATTTCAGCTTAAACAACTATTCCAAAGTCTCTTAAAAATGTTAACGGTGGTAATTTTAATTTTATGATAAGAATAAAATTGCCAAAGTTGCAAATTTCTTAAAATGTGAACAAAGTAACTTTCATTTAATGCAAATTTCAGCTTAAACAACTATTCCAAAGTCTCTTAAAAATGTTAACGGTGGTAATTTTAATTTTATCATAAGAATAAAATTGCCAAAGTTGCAAATTTCTTAAAATGTGAACAAAGTAACTTTCATTTAATGCAAATTTCAGCTTAAACAACTATTCCAAAGTCTCTTAAAAATGTTAACGGTGGTAATTTTAATTTTATCATAAGAATAAAATTGCCAAAGTTGCAAATTTCTTAAAATGTGAAGAAAGTAACTTTCATTTAATGCAAATTTCAGCTTAAACAACTATTCCAAAGTCTCTTGAAAATGTTAACGCTGGTAATTTTAATTTTATCATAAGAATAAAATTGCCAAAGTTGCAAATTTCTTAAAATGTGAAGAAAGTAACTTTCATTTAATGCAAATTTCAGCTTAAACAACTATTCCAAAGTCTCTTAAAAATGTTAACGGTGGAAATTTTAATTTTATGATAAGAATAAAATTGCCAAAGTTGCAAATTTCTTAAAATGTGAACAAAGTAACTTTCATTTAATGCAAATTTCAGCTTAAACAACTATTCCAAAGTCTCTTGAAAATGTTAACGGTGGTAATTTTAATTTTATCATAAGAATAAAATTGCCAAAGTTGCAAATTTCTTAAAATGTGAAGAAAGTAACTTTCATTTAATGCAAATTTCAGCTTAAACAACTATTCCAAAGTCTCTTCAAAATGTTAACGGTGGTAATTTTAATTTTATCATAAGAATAAAATTGCCAAAGTTGCAAATTTCTTAAAATGTGAAGAAAGTAACTTTCATTTAATGCAAATTTCAGCTTAAACAACTATTCCAAAGTCTCTTGAAAATGTTAACGGTGGAAATTTTAATTTTATCATAAGAATAAAATTGCCAAAGTTGCAAATTTCTTAAAATGTGAACAAAGTAACTTTCATTTAATGCAAATTTCAGCTTAAACAACTATTCCAAAGTCTCTTAAAAATGTTAACGGTGGTAATTTTAATTTTATCATAAGAATAAAATTGCCAAAGTTGCAAATTTCTTAAAATGTGAAGAAAGTAACTTTCATTTAATGCAAATTTCAGCTTAAACAACTATTCCAAAGTCTCTTCAAAATGTTAACGGTGGTAATTTTAATTTTATCATAAGAATAAAATTGCCAAAGTTGCAAATTTCTTAAAATGTGAAGAAAGTAACTTTCATTTAATGCAAATTTCAGCTTAAACAACTATTCCAAAGTCTCTTAAAAATGTTAACGGTGGTAATTTTAATTTTATGATAAGAATAAAATTGCCAAAGTTGCAAATTTCTTAAAATGTGAACAAAGTAACTTTCATTTAATGCAAATTTCAGCTTAAACAACTATTCCAAAGTCTCTTAAAAATGTTCACGGTGGTAATTTTAATTTTATGATAAGAATAAAATTGCCAAAGTTGCAAATTTCTTAAAATGTGAAGAAAGTAACTTTCATTTAATGCAAATTTCAGCTTAAACAACTATTCCAAAGTCTCTTAAAAATGTTAACGGTGGTAATTTTAATTTTATGATAAGAATAAAATTGCCAAAGTTGCAAATTTCTTAAAATGTGAAGAAAGTAACTTTCATTTAATGCAAATTTCAGCTTAAACAACTATTCCAAAGTCTCTTCAAAATGTTAACGGTGGTAATTTTAATTTTATCATAAGAATAAAATTGCCAAAGTTGCAAATTTCTTAAAATGTGAACAAAGTAACTTTCATTTAATGCAAATTTCAGCTTAAACAACTATTCCAAAGTCTCTTGAAAATGTTAACGGTGGTAATTTTAATTTTATCATAAGAATAAAATTGCCAAAGTTGCAAATTTCTTAAAATGTGAAGAAAGTAACTTTCATTTAATGCAAATTTCAGCTTAAACAACTATTCCAAAGTCTCTTCAAAATGTTAACGGTGGTAATTTTAATTTTATCATAAGAATAAAATTGCCAAAGTTGCAAATTTCTTAAAATGTGAAGAAAGTAACTTTCATTTAATGCAAATTTCAGCTTAAACAACTATTCCAAAGTCTCTTAAAAATGTTAACGGTGGTAATTTTAATTTTATCATAAGAATAAAATTGCCAAAGTTGCAAATTTCTTAAAATGTGAACAAAGTAACTTTCATTTAATGCAAATTTCAGCTTAAACAACTATTCCAAAGTCTCTTAAAAATGTTAACGGTGGTAATTTTAATTTTATCATAAGAATAAAATTGCCAAAGTTGCAAATTTCTTAAAATGTGAAGAAAGTAACTTTCATTTAATGCAAATTTCAGCTTAAACAACTATTCCAAAGTCTCTTAAAAATGTTAACGGTGGTAATTTTAATTTTATCATAAGAATAAAATTGCCAAAGTTGCAAATTTCTTAAAATGTGAACAAAGTAACTTTCATTTAATGCAAATTTCAGCTTAAACAACTATTCCAAAGTCTCTTAAAAATGTTAACGGTGGTAATTTTAATTTTATCATAAGAATAAAATTGCCAAAGTTGCAAATTTCTTAAAATGTGAACAAAGTAACTTTCATTTAATGCAAATTTCAGCTTAAACAACTATTCCAAAGTCTCTTAAAAATGTTAACGGTGGTAATTTTAATTTTATCATAAGAATAAAATTGCCAAAGTTGCAAATTTCTTAAAATGTGAAGAAAGTAACTTTCATTTAATGCAAATTTCAGCTTAAACAACTATTCCAAAGTCTCTTGAAAATGTTAACGCTGGTAATTTTAATTTTATCATAAGAATAAAATTGCCAAAGTTGCAAATTTCTTAAAATGTGAAGAAAGTAACTTTCATTTAATGCAAATTTCAGCTTAAACAACTATTCCAAAGTCTCTTGAAAATGTTAACGCTGGTAATTTTAATTTTATCATAAGAATAAAATTGCCAAAGTTGCAAATTTCTTAAAATGTGAAGAAAGTAACTTTCATTCAATGCAAATTTCAGCTTAAACAACTATTCTAAAGTCTCTTGAAAATGTTAACGCTGGAAATTTTAATTTTATCATAAGAATAAAATTGCCAAAGTTGCAAATTTCTTAAAATGTGAAGAAAGTAACTTTCATTTAATGCAAATTTCAGCTTAAACAACTATTCCAAAGTCTCTTAAAAATGTTAACGGTGGTAATTTTAATTTTATGATAAGAATAAAATTGCCAAAGTTGCAAATTTCTTAAAATGTGAACAAAGTAACTTTCATTTAATGCAAATTTCAGCTTAAACAACTATTCCAAAGTCTCTTAAAAATGTTAACGGTGGTAATTTTAATTTTATCATAAGAATAAAATTGCCAAAGTTGCAAATTTCTTAAAATGTGAACAAAGTAACTTTCATTTAATGCAAATTTCAGCTTAAACAACTATTCCAAAGTCTCTTAAAAATATTAACGGTGGTAATTTTAATTTTATGATAAGAATAAAATTGCCAAAGTTGCAAATTTCTTAAAATGTGAAGAAAGTAACTTTCATTTAATGCAAATTTCAGCTTAAACAACTATTCCAAAGTCTCTTAAAAATGTTAACGGTGGTAATTTTAATTGTATCATAAGAATAAAATTGCCAAAGTTGCAAATTTCTTAAAATGTGAAGAAAGTAACTTTCATTTAATGCAAATTTCAGCTTAAACAACTATTCCAAAGTCTCTTAAAAATGTTAACGGTGGTAATTTAAATTTTATCATAAGAATAAAATTGCCAAAGTTGCAAATTTCTTAAAATGTGAAGAAAGTAACTTTCATTTAATGCAAATTTCAGCTTAAACAACTATTCCAAAGTCTCTTAAAAATGTTAACGGTGGTAATTTTAATTTTATGATAAGAATAAAATTGCCAAAGTTGCAAATTTCTTAAAATGTGAACAAAGTAACTTTCATTTAATGCAAATTTCAGCTTAAACAACTATTCCAAAGTCTCTTAAAAATGTTAACGGTGGTAATTTTAATTTTATCATAAGAATAAAATTGCCAAAGTTGCAAATTTCTTAAAATGTGAACAAAGTAACTTTCATTTAATGCAAATTTCAGCTTAAACAACTATTCCAAAGTCTCTTAAAAATATTAACGGTGGTAATTTTAATTTTATGATAAGAATAAAATTGCCAAAGTTGCAAATTTCTTAAAATGTGAAGAAAGTAACTTTCATTTAATGCAAATTTCAGCTTAAACAACTATTCCAAAGTCTCTTAAAAATGTTAACGGTGGTAATTTTAATTTTATCATAAGAATAAAATTGCCAAAGTTGCAAATTTCTTAAAATGTGAAGAAAGTAACTTTCATTTAATGCAAATTTCAGCTTAAACAACTATTCCAAAGTCTCTTAAAAATGTTAACGGTGGTAATTTAAATTTTATCATAAGAATAAAATTGCCAAAGTTGCAAATTTCTTAAAATGTGAAGAAAGTAACTTTCATTTAATGCAAATTTCAGCTTAAACAACTATTCCAAAGTCTCTTAAAAATGTTAACGGTGGTAATTTTAATTTTATGATAAGAATAAAATTGCCAAAGTTGCAAATTTCTTAAAATGTGAACAAAGTAACTTTCATTTAATGCAAATTTCAGCTTAAACAACTATTCCAAAGTCTCTTAAAAATGTTAACGGTGGTAATTTTAATTTTATCATAAGAATAAAATTGCCAAAGTTGCAAATTTCTTAAAATGTGAAGAAAGTAACTTTCATTTAATGCAAATTTCAGCTTAAACAACTATTCCAAAGTCTCTTAAAAATGTTAACGGTGGTAATTTTAATTTTATCATAAGAATAAAATTGCCAAAGTTGCAAATTTCTTAAAATGTGAAGAAAGTAACTTTCATTTAATGCAAATTTCAGCTTAAACAACTATTCCAAAGTCTCTTAAAAATGTTAACGGTGGTAATTTTAATTTTATGATAAGAATAAAATTGCCAAAGTTGCAAATTTCTTAAAATGTGAACAAAGTAACTTTCATTTAATGCAAATTTCAGCTTAAACAACTATTCCAAAGTCTCTTAAAAATGTTAACGGTGGTAATTTTAATTTTATCATAAGAATAAAATTGCCAAAGTTGCAAATTTCTTAAAATGTGAAGAAAGTAACTTTCATTTAATGCAAATTTCAGCTTAAACAACTATTCCAAAGTCTCTTAAAAATGTTAACGGTGGTAATTTTAATTTTATGATAAGAATAAAATTGCCAAAGTTGCAAATTTCTTAAAATGTGAACAAAGTAACTTTCATTTAATGCAAATTTCAGCTTAAACAACTATTCCAAAGTCTCTTAAAAATGTTAACGGTGGTAATTTTAATTTTATCATAAGAATAAAATTGCCAAAGTTGCAAATTTCTTAAAATGTGAACAAAGTAACTTTCATTTAATGCAAATTTCAGCTTAAACAACTATTCCAAAGTCTCTTAAAAATATTAACGGTGGTAATTTTAATTTTATGATAAGAATAAAATTGCCAAAGTTGCAAATTTCTTAAAATGTGAAGAAAGTAACTTTCATTTAATGCAAATTTCAGCTTAAACAACTATTCCAAAGTCTCTTAAAAATGTTAACGGTGGTAATTTTAATTTTATCATAAGAATAAAATTGCCAAAGTTGCAAATTTCTTAAAATGTGAAGAAAGTAACTTTCATTTAATGCAAATTTCAGCTTAAACAACTATTCCAAAGTCTCTTAAAAATGTTAACGGTGGTAATTTAAATTTTATCATAAGAATAAAATTGCCAAAGTTGCAAATTTCTTAAAATGTGAAGAAAGTAACTTTCATTTAATGCAAATTTCAGCTTAAACAACTATTCCAAAGTCTCTTAAAAATGTTAACGGTGGTAATTTTAATTTTATGATAAGAATAAAATTGCCAAAGTTGCAAATTTCTTAAAATGTGAACAAAGTAACTTTCATTTAATGCAAATTTCAGCTTAAACAACTATTCCAAAGTCTCTTAAAAATGTTAACGGTGGTAATTTTAATTTTATCATAAGAATAAAATTGCCAAAGTTGCAAATTTCTTAAAATGTGAAGAAAGTAACTTTCATTTAATGCAAATTTCAGCTTAAACAACTATTCCAAAGTCTCTTAAAAATGTTAACGGTGGTAATTTTAATTTTATCATAAGAATAAAATTGCCAAAGTTGCAAATTTCTTAAAATGTGAAGAAAGTAACTTTCATTTAATGCAAATTTCAGCTTAAACAACTATTCCAAAGTCTCTTAAAAATGTTAACGGTGGTAATTTTAATTTTATGATAAGAATAAAATTGCCAAAGTTGCAAATTTCTTAAAATGTGAACAAAGTAACTTTCATTTAATGCAAATTTCAGCTTAAACAACTATTCCAAAGTCTCTTAAAAATGTTAACGGTGGTAATTTTAATTTTATCATAAGAATAAAATTGCCAAAGTTGCAAATTTCTTAAAATGTGAAGAAAGTAACTTTCATTTAATGCAAATTTCAGCTTAAACAACTATTCCAAAGTCTCTTAAAAATGTTAACGGTGGTAATTTTAATTTTATCATAAGAATAAAATTGCCAAAGTTGCAAATTTCTTAAAATGTGAACAAAGTAACTTTCATTTAATGCAAATTTCAGCTTAAACAACTATTCCAAAGTCTCTTAAAAATGTCAACGCTGGTAATTTTAATTTTATCATAAGAATAAAATTGCCAAAGTTGCAAATTTCTTAAAATGTGAAGAAAGTAACTTTCATTTAATGCAAATTTCAGCTTAAACAACTATTCCAAAGTCTCTTGAAAATGTTAACGCTGGTAATTTTAATTTTATCATAAGAATAAAATTGCCAAAGTTGCAAATTTCTTAAAATGTGAAGAAAGTAACTTTCATTTAATGCAAATTTCAGCTTAAACAACTATTCCAAAGTCTCTTGAAAATGTTAACGGTGGTAATTTTAATTTTATCATAAGAATGAAATTGCCAAAGTTGCAAATTTCTTAAAATGTGAAGAAAGTAACTTTCATTTAATGCAAATTTCAGCTTAAACAACTATTCCAAAGTCTCTTCAAAATGTTAACGCTGGTAATTTTAATTTTATCATAAGAATAAAATTGCCAAAGTTGCAAATTTCTTAAAATGTGAAGAAAGTAACTTTCATTTAATGCAAATTTCAGCTTAAACAACTATTCCAAAGTCTCTTAAAAATGTTAACGGTGGTAATTTTAATTTTATCATAAGAATAAAATTGCCAAAGTTGCAAATTTCTTAAAATGTGAAGAAAGTAACTTTCATTTAATGCAAATTTCAGCTTAAACAACTATTCCAAAGTCTCTTGAAAATGTTAACGGTGGTAATTTTAATTTTATGATAAGAATAAAATTGCCAAAGTTGCAAATTTCTTAAAATGTGAACAAAGTAACTTTCATTTAATGCAAATTTCAGCTTAAACAACTATTCCAAAGTCTCTTAAAAATGTTAACGGTGGTAATTTTAATTTTATGATAAGAATAAAATTGCCAAAGTTGCAAATTTCTTAAAATGTGAAGAAAGTAACTTTCATTTAATGCAAATTTCAGCTTAAACAACTATTCCAAAGTCTCTTAAAAATGTTAACGGTGGTAATTTTAATTTTATCATAAGAATAAAATTGCCAAAGTTGCAAATTTCTTAAAATGTGAACAAAGTAACTTTCATTTAATGCAAATTTCAGCTTAAACAACTATTCCAAAGTCTCTTAAAAATGTCAACGCTGGTAATTTTAATTTTATCATAAGAATAAAATTGCCAAAGTTGCAAATTTCTTAAAATGTGAAGAAAGTAACTTTCATTTAATGCAAATTTCAGCTTAAACAACTATTCCAAAGTCTCTTGAAAATGTTAACGCTGGTAATTTTAATTTTATCATAAGAATAAAATTGCCAAAGTTGCAAATTTCTTAAAATGTGAACAAAGTAACTTTCATTTAATGCAAATTTCAGCTTAAACAACTATTCCAAAGTCTCTTAAAAATGTTAACGGTGGTAATTTTAATTTTATCATAAGAATAAAATTGCCAAAGTTGCAAATTTCTTAAAATGTGAAGAAAGTAACTTTCATTTAATGCAAATTTCAGCTTAAACAACTATTCCAAAGTCTCTTCAAAATGTTAACGCTGGTAATTTTAATTTTATCATAAGAATAAAATTGCCAAAGTTGCAAATTCCTTAAAATGTGAAGAAAGTAACTTTCATTTAATGCAAATTTCAGCTTAAACAACTATTCCAAAGTCTCTTAAAAATGTTAACGGTGGTAATTTTAATTTTATGATAAGAATAAAATTGCCAAAGTTGCAAATTTCTTAAAATGTGAAGAAAGTAACTTTCATTCAATGCAAATTTCAGCTTAAACAACTATTCCAAAGTCTCTTGAAAATGTTAACGCTGGTAATTTTAATTTTATCATAAGAATAAAATTGCCAAAGTTGCAAATTTCTTAAAATGTGAAGAAAGTAACTTTCATTTAATGCAAATTTCAGCTTAAACAACTATTCCAAAGTCTCTTAAAAATGTTAACGGTGGTAATTTTAATTTTATGATAAGAATAAAATTGCCAAAGTTGCAAATTTCTTAAAATGTGAACAAAGTAACTTTCATTTAATGCAAATTTCAGCTTAAACAACTATTCCAAAGTCTCTTAAAAATGTTAACGGTGGAAATTTTAATTTTATGATAAGAATAAAATTGCCAAAGTTGCAAATTTCTTAAAATGTGAACAAAGTAACTTTCATTTAATGCAAATTTCAGCTTAAACAACTATTCCAAAGTCTCTTAAAAATGTTAACGGTGGTAATTTTATGATTATGATAAGAATAAAATTGCCAAAGTTGCAAATTTCTTAAAATGTGAACAAAGTAACTTTCATTTAATGCAAATTTCAGCTTAAACAACTATTCCAAAGTCTCTTAAAAATGTTAACGGTGGTAATTTTAATTTTATCATAAGAATAAAATTGCCAAAGTTGCAAATTTCTTAAAATGTGAACAAAGTAACTTTCATTTAATGCAAATTTCAGCTTAAACAACTATTCCAAAGTCTCTTGAAAATGTTAACGCTGGTAATTTTAATTTTATCATAAGAATAAAATTGCCAAAGTTGCAAATTTCTTAAAATGTGAAGAAAGTAACTTTCATTTAATGCAAATTTCAGCTTAAACAACTATTCCAAAGTCTCTTGAAAATGTTAACGGTGGTAATTTTAATTTTATGATAAGAATAAAATTGCCAAAGTTGCAAATTTCTTAAAATGTGAACAAAGTAACTTTCATTTAATGCAAATTTCAGCTTAAACAACTATTCCAAAGTCTCTTAAAAATGTTAACGGTGGTAATTTTAATTTTATGATAAGAATAAAATTGCCAAAGTTGCAAATTTCTTAAAATGTGAAGAAAGTAACTTTCATTTAATGCAAATTTCAGCTTAAACAACTATTCCAAAGTCTCTTAAAAATGTTAACGGTGGTAATTTTAATTTTATCATAAGAATAAAATTGCCAAAGTTGCAAATTTCTTAAAATGTGAACAAAGTAACTTTCATTTAATGCAAATTTCAGCTTAAACAACTATTCCAAAGTCTCTTAAAAATGTCAACGCTGGTAATTTTAATTTTATCATAAGAATAAAATTGCCAAAGTTGCAAATTTCTTAAAATGTGAAGAAAGTAACTTTCATTTAATGCAAATTTCAGCTTAAACAACTATTCCAAAGTCTCTTGAAAATGTTAACGCTGGTAATTTTAATTTTATCATAAGAATAAAATTGCCAAAGTTGCAAATTTCTTAAAATGTGAAGAAAGTAACTTTCATTTAATGCAAATTTCAGCTTAAACAACTATTCCAAAGTCTCTTCAAAATGTTAACGCTGGTAATTTTAATTTTATCATAAGAATAAAATTGCCAAAGTTGCAAATTCCTTAAAATGTGAAGAAAGTAACTTTCATTTAATGCAAATTTCAGCTTAAACAACTATTCCAAAGTCTCTTAAAAATGTTAACGGTGGTAATTTTAATTTTATGATAAGAATAAAATTGCCAAAGTTGCAAATTTCTTAAAATGTGAAGAAAGTAACTTTCATTCAATGCAAATTTCAGCTTAAACAACTATTCCAAAGTCTCTTGAAAATGTTAACGCTGGTAATTTTAATTTTATCATAAGAATAAAATTGCCAAAGTTGCAAATTTCTTAAAATGTGAAGAAAGTAACTTTCATTTAATGCAAATTTCAGCTTAAACAACTATTCCAAAGTCTCTTAAAAATGTTAACGGTGGTAATTTTAATTTTATGATAAGAATAAAATTGCCAAAGTTGCAAATTTCTTAAAATGTGAACAAAGTAACTTTCATTTAATGCAAATTTCAGCTTAAACAACTATTCCAAAGTCTCTTAAAAATGTTAACGGTGGAAATTTTAATTTTATGATAAGAATAAAATTGCCAAAGTTGCAAATTTCTTAAAATGTGAACAAAGTAACTTTCATTTAATGCAAATTTCAGCTTAAACAACTATTCCAAAGTCTCTTAAAAATGTTAACGGTGGTAATTTTATGATTATGATAAGAATAAAATTGCCAAAGTTGCAAATTTCTTAAAATGTGAACAAAGTAACTTTCATTTAATGCAAATTTCAGCTTAAACAACTATTCCAAAGTCTCTTAAAAATGTTAACGGTGGTAATTTTAATTTTATCATAAGAATAAAATTGCCAAAGTTGCAAATTTCTTAAAATGTGAACAAAGTAACTTTCATTTAATGCAAATTTCAGCTTAAACAACTATTCCAAAGTCTCTTGAAAATGTTAACGCTGGTAATTTTAATTTTATCATAAGAATAAAATTGCCAAAGTTGCAAATTTCTTAAAATGTGAAGAAAGTAACTTTCATTTAATGCAAATTTCAGCTTAAACAACTATTCCAAAGTCTCTTGAAAATGTTAACGGTGGTAATTTTAATTTTATGATAAGAATAAAATTGCCAAAGTTGCAAATTTCTTAAAATGTGAACAAAGTAACTTTCATTTAATGCAAATTTCAGCTTAAACAACTATTCCAAAGTCTCTTAAAAATGTTAACGGTGGTAATTTTAATTTTATGATAAGAATAAAATTGCCAAAGTTGCAAATTTCTTAAAATGTGAAGAAAGTAACTTTCATTTAATGCAAATTTCAGCTTAAACAACTATTCCAAAGTCTCTTAAAAATGTTAACGGTGGTAATTTTAATTTTATCATAAGAATAAAATTGCCAAAGTTGCAAATTTCTTAAAATGTGAACAAAGTAACTTTCATTTAATGCAAATTTCAGCTTAAACAACTATTCCAAAGTCTCTTGAAAATGTCAACGCTGGTAATTTTAATTTTATCATAAGAATAAAATTGCCAAAGTTGCAAATTTCTTAAAATGTGAAGAAAGTAACTTTCATTTAATGCAAATTTCAGCTTAAACAACTATTCCAAAGTCTCTTAAAAATGTTAACGGTGGTAATTTTATGATTATGATAAGAATAAAATTGCCAAAGTTGCAAATTTCTTAAAATGTGAACAAAGTAACTTTCATTTAATGCAAATTTCAGCTTAAACAACTATTCCAAAGTCTCTTAAAAATGTTAACGGTGGTAATTTTAATTTTATCATAAGAATAAAATTGCCAAAGTTGCAAATTTCTTAAAATGTGAACAAAGTAACTTTCATTTAATGCAAATTTCAGCTTAAACAACTATTCCAAAGTCTCTTGAAAATGTTAACGCTGGTAATTTTAATTTTATCATAAGAATAAAATTGCCAAAGTTGCAAATTTCTTAAAATGTGAAGAAAGTAACTTTCATTTAATGCAAATTTCAGCTTAAACAACTATTCCAAAGTCTCTTGAAAATGTTAACGGTGGTAATTTTAATTTTATGATAAGAATAAAATTGCCAAAGTTGCAAATTTCTTAAAATGTGAACAAAGTAACTTTCATTTAATGCAAATTTCAGCTTAAACAACTATTCCAAAGTCTCTTAAAAATGTTAACGGTGGTAATTTTATGATTATGATAAGAATAAAATTGCCAAAGTTGCAAATTTCTTAAAATGTGAACAAAGTAACTTTCATTTAATGCAAATTTCAGCTTAAACAACTATTCCAAAGTCTCTTGAAAATGTTAACGCTGGTAATTTTAATTTTATCATAAGAATAAAATTGCCAAAGTTGCAAATTTCTTAAAATGTGAAGAAAGTAACTTTCATTTAATGCAAATTTCAGCTTAAACAACTATTCCAAAGTCTCTTAAAAATGTTAACGGTGGTAATTTTAATTTTATCATAAGAATAAAATTGCCAAAGTTGCAAATTTCTTAAAATGTGAACAAAGTAACTTTCATTTAATGCAAATTTCAGCTTAAACAACTATTCCAAAGTCTCTTGAAAATGTCAACGCTGGTAATTTTAATTTTATCATAAGAATAAAATTGCCAAAGTTGCAAATTTCTTAAAATGTGAAGAAAGTAACTTTCATTTAATGCAAATTTCAGCTTAAACAACTATTCCAAAGTCTCTTAAAAATGTTAACGGTGGTAATTTTATGATTATGATAAGAATAAAATTGCCAAAGTTGCAAATTTCTTAAAATGTGAACAAAGTAACTTTCATTTAATGCAAATTTCAGCTTAAACAACTATTCCAAAGTCTCTTAAAAATGTTAACGGTGGTAATTTTAATTTTATCATAAGAATAAAATTGCCAAAGTTGCAAATTTCTTAAAATGTGAAGAAAGTAACTTTCATTTAATGCAAATTTCAGCTTAAACAACTATTCCAAAGTCTCTTGAAAATGTTAACGCTGGTAATTTTAATTTTATCATAAGAATAAAATTGCCAAAGTTGCAAATTTCTTAAAATGTGAAGAAAGTAACTTTCATTTAATGCAAATTTCAGCTTAAACAACTATTCCAAAGTCTCTTGAAAATGTTAACGGTGGTAATTTTAATTTTATGATAAGAATAAAATTGCCAAAGTTGCAAATTTCTTAAAATGTGAACAAAGTAACTTTCATTTAATGCAAATTTCAGCTTAAACAACTATTCCAAAGTCTCTTAAAAATGTTAACGGTGGTAATTTTATGATTATGATAAGAATAAAATTGCCAAAGTTGCAAATTTCTTAAAATGTGAAGAAAGTAACTTTCATTTAATGCAAATTTCAGCTTAAACAACTATTCCAAAGTCTCTTAAAAATGTTAACGGTGGTAATTTTAATTTTATCATAAGAATAAAATTGCCAAAGTTGCAAATTTCTTAAAATGTGAACAAAGTAACTTTCATTTAATGCAAATTTCAGCTTAAACAACTATTCCAAAGTCTCTTGAAAATGTTAACGCTGGTAATTTTAATTTTATGATAAGAATAAAATTGCCAAAGTTGCAAATTTCTTAAAATGTGAAGAAAGTAACTTTCATTTAATGCAAATTTCAGCTTAAACAACTATTCCAAAGTCTCTTAAAAATGTCAACGCTGGTAATTTTAATTTTATCATAAGAATAAAATTGCCAAAGTTGCAAATTTCTTAAAATGTGAAGAAAGTAACTTTCATTTAATGCAAATTTCAGCTTAAACAACTATTCCAAAGTCTCTTGAAAATGTTAACGCTGGTAATTTTAATTTTATCATAAGAATAAAATTGCCAAAGTTGCAAATTTCTTAAAATGTGAACAAAGTAACTTTCATTTAATGCAAATTTCAGCTTAAACAACTATTCCAAAGTCTCTTAAAAATGTTAACGGTGGTAATTTTAATTTTATCATAAGAATAAAATTGCCAAAGTTGCAAATTTCTTAAAATGTGAAGAAAGTAACTTTCATTCAATGCAAATTTCAGCTTAAACAACTATTCCAAAGTCTCTTCAAAATGTTAACGCTGGTAATTTTAATTTTATCATAAGAATAAAATTGCCAAAGTTGCAAATTCCTTAAAATGTGAAGAAAGTAACTTTCATTTAATGCAAATTTCAGCTTAAACAACTATTCCAAAGTCTCTTAAAAATGTTAACGGTGGTAATTTTAATTTTATGATAAGAATAAAATTGCCAAAGTTGCAAATTCCTTAAAATGTGAAGAAAGTAACTTTCATTTAATGCAAATTTCAGCTTAAACAACTATTCCAAAGTCTCTTAAAAATGTTAACGGTGGTAATTTTAATTTTATGATAAGAATAAAATTGCCAAAGTTGCAAATTTCTTAAAATGTGAAGAAAGTAACTTTCATTCAATGCAAATTTCAGCTTAAACAACTATTCCAAAGTCTCTTGAAAATGTTAACGCTGGTAATTTTAATTTTATCATAAGAATAAAATTGCCAAAGTTGCAAATTTCTTAAAATGTGAAGAAAGTAACTTTCATTTAATGCAAATTTCAGCTTAAACAACTATTCCAAAGTCTCTTAAAAATGTTAACGGTGGTAATTTTAATTTTATCATAAGAATAAAATTGCCAAAGTTGCAAATTTCTTAAAATGTGAACAAAGTAACTTTCATTTAATGCAAATTTCAGCTTAAACAACTATTCCAAAGTCTCTTAAAAATGTTAACGGTGGAAATTTTAATTTTATGATAAGAATAAAATTGCCAAAGTTGCAAATTTCTTAAAATGTGAACAAAGTAACTTTCATTTAATGCAAATTTCAGCTTAAACAACTATTCCAAAGTCTCTTAAAAATGTTAACGGTGGTAATTTTATGATTATGATAAGAATAAAATTGCCAAAGTTGCAAATTTCTTAAAATGTGAACAAAGTAACTTTCATTTAATGCAAATTTCAGCTTAAACAACTATTCCAAAGTCTCTTAAAAATGTTAACGGTGGTAATTTTAATTTTATCATAAGAATAAAATTGCCAAAGTTGCAAATTTCTTAAAATGTGAACAAAGTAACTTTCATTTAATGCAAATTTCAGCTTAAACAACTATTCCAAAGTCTCTTCAAAATGTTAACGCTGGTAATTTTAATTTTATCATAAGAATAAAATTGCCAAAGTTGCAAATTCCTTAAAATGTGAAGAAAGTAACTTTCATTTAATGCAAATTTCAGCTTAAACAACTATTCCAAAGTCTCTTAAAAATGTTAACGGTGGTAATTTTAATTTTATGATAAGAATAAAATTGCCAAAGTTGCAAATTTCTTAAAATGTGAAGAAAGTAACTTTCATTCAATGCAAATTTCAGCTTAAACAACTATTCCAAAGTCTCTTGAAAATGTTAACGCTGGTAATTTTAATTTTATCATAAGAATAAAATTGCCAAAGTTGCAAATTTCTTAAAATGTGAACAAAGTAACTTTCATTTAATGCAAATTTCAGCTTAAACAACTATTCCAAAGTCTCTTAAAAATGTTAACGGTGGAAATTTTAATTTTATGATAAGAATAAAATTGCCAAAGTTGCAAATTTCTTAAAATGTGAACAAAGTAACTTTCATTTAATGCAAATTTCAGCTTAAACAACTATTCCAAAGTCTCTTAAAAATGTTAACGGTGGTAATTTTATGATTATGATAAGAATAAAATTGCCAAAGTTGCAAATTTCTTAAAATGTGAACAAAGTAACTTTCATTTAATGCAAATTTCAGCTTAAACAACTATTCCAAAGTCTCTTAAAAATGTTAACGGTGGTAATTTTAATTTTATCATAAGAATAAAATTGCCAAAGTTGCAAATTTCTTAAAATGTGAACAAAGTAACTTTCATTTAATGCAAATTTCAGCTTAAACAACTATTCCAAAGTCTCTTCAAAATGTTAACGCTGGTAATTTTAATTTTATCATAAGAATAAAATTGCCAAAGTTGCAAATTCCTTAAAATGTGAAGAAAGTAACTTTCATTTAATGCAAATTTCAGCTTAAACAACTATTCCAAAGTCTCTTAAAAATGTTAACGGTGGTAATTTTAATTTTATGATAAGAATAAAATTGCCAAAGTTGCAAATTTCTTAAAATGTGAAGAAAGTAACTTTCATTCAATGCAAATTTCAGCTTAAACAACTATTCCAAAGTCTCTTGAAAATGTTAACGCTGGTAATTTTAATTTTATCATAAGAATAAAATTGCCAAAGTTGCAAATTTCTTAAAATGTGAAGAAAGTAACTTTCATTTAATGCAAATTTCAGCTTAAACAACTATTCCAAAGTCTCTTAAAAATGTTAACGGTGGTAATTTTAATTTTATCATAAGAATAAAATTGCCAAAGTTGCAAATTTCTTAAAATGTGAACAAAGTAACTTTCATTTAATGCAAATTTCAGCTTAAACAACTATTCCAAAGTCTCTTAAAAATGTTAACGGTGGAAATTTTAATTTTATGATAAGAATAAAATTGCCAAAGTTGCAAATTTCTTAAAATGTGAACAAAGTAACTTTCATTTAATGCAAATTTCAGCTTAAACAACTATTCCAAAGTCTCTTAAAAATGTTAACGGTGGTAATTTTATGATTATGATAAGAATAAAATTGCCAAAGTTGCAAATTTCTTAAAATGTGAACAAAGTAACTTTCATTTAATGCAAATTTCAGCTTAAACAACTATTCCAAAGTCTCTTAAAAATGTTAACGGTGGTAATTTTAATTTTATCATAAGAATAAAATTGCCAAAGTTGCAAATTTCTTAAAATGTGAACAAAGTAACTTTCATTTAATGCAAATTTCAGCTTAAACAACTATTCCAAAGTCTCTTAAAAATGTTAACGGTGGTAATTTTAATTTTATCATAAGAATAAAATTGCCAAAGTTGCAAATTTCTTAAAATGTGAACAAAGTAACTTTCATTTAATGCAAATTTCAGCTTAAACAACTATTCCAAAGTCTCTTAAAAATGTTAACGGTGGTAATTTTAATTTTATCATAAGAATAAATTTGCCAAAGTTGCAAATTTCTTAAAATGTGAACAAAGTAACTTTCATTTAATGCAAATTTCAGCTTAAACAACTATTCCAAAGTCTCTTAAAAATGTT
This sequence comes from Halisarca cf. caerulea, assembly GCA_963170055.1. Lineage (NCBI taxonomy): Eukaryota > Metazoa > Porifera > Demospongiae > Chondrillida > Halisarcidae > Halisarca > Halisarca cf. caerulea. The sequence goes on along the minus strand of CAUJGJ010000287.1, from coordinate 536,721 downwards.
AACGGTGGTAATTTTAATTTTATCATAAGAATAAAATTGCCAAAGTTGCAAATTTCTTAAAATGTGAAGAAAGTAACTTTCATTTAATGCAAATTTCAGCTTAAACAACTATTCCAAAGTCTCTTAAAAATGTTAACGGTGGTAATTTTAATTTTATCATAAGAATAAAATTGCCAAAGTTGCAAATTTCTTAAAATGTGAACAAAGTAACTTTCATTTAATGCAAATTTCAGCTTAAACAACTATTCCAAAGTCTCTTAAAAATGTTAACGGTGGTAATTTTAATTATATCATAAGAATAAAATTGCCAAAGTTGCAAATTTCTTAAAATGTGAACAAAGTAACTTTCATTTAATGCAAATTTCAGCTTAAACAACTATTCCAAAGTCTCTTAAAAATGTTAACGGTGGTAATTTTAATTTTATCATAAGAATAAAATTGCCAAAGTTGCAAATTTCTTAAAATGTGAACAAAGTAACTTTCATTTAATGCAAATTTCAGCTTAAACAACTATTCCAAAGTCTCTTAAAAATGTTAACGGTGGTAATTTTAATTTTATCATAAGAATAAAATTGCCAAAGTTGCAAATTTCTTAAAATGTGAAGAAAGTAACTTTCATTTAATGCAAATTTCAGCTTAAACAACTATTCCAAAGTCTCTTAAAAATGTTAACGGTGGTAATTTTAATTTTATCATAAGAATAAAATTGCCAAAGTTGCAAATTTCTTAAAATGTGAACAAAGTAACTCTCATTTAATGCAAATTTCAGCTTAAACAACTATTCCAAAGTCTCTTAAAAATGTTAACGGTGGTAATTTTAATTTTATCATAAGAATAAAATTGCCAAAGTTGCAAATTTCTTAAAATGTGAACAAAGTAACTTTCATTTAATGCAAATTTCAGCTTAAACAACTATTCCAAAGTCTCTTAAAAATGTTAACGGTGGTAATTTTAATTTTATCATAAGAATAAAATTGCCAAAGTTGCAAATTTCTTAAAATGTGAACAAAGTAACTTTCATTTAATGCAAATTTCAGCTTAAACAACTATTCCAAAGTCTCTTAAAAATGTTAACGGTGGTAATTTTAATTTTATCATAATAATAAAATTGCCAAAGTTGCAAATTTCTTAAAATGTGAACAAAGTAACTTTCATTTAATGCAAATTTCAGCTTAAACAACTATTCCAAAGTCTCTTAAAAATGTTAACGGTGGTAATTTTAATTTTATCATAAGAATAAAATTGCCAAAGTTGCAAATTTCTTAAAATGTGAACAAAGTAACTTTCATTTAATGCAAATTTCAGCTTAAACAACTATTCCAAAGTCTCTTAAAAATGTTAACGGTGGTAATTTTAATTTTATCATAAGAATAAAATTGCCAAAGTTGCAAATTTCTTAAAATGTGAACAAAGTAACTTTCATTTAATGCAAATTTCAGCTTAAACAACTATTCCAAAGTCTCTTAAAAATGTTAACGGTGGTAATTTTAATTTTATCATAAGAATAAAATTGCCAAAGTTGCAAATTTCTTAAAATGTGAAGAAAGTAACTTTCATTTAATGCAAATTTCAGCTTAAACAACTATTCCAAAGTCTCTTGAAAATGTTAACGCTGGTAATTTTAATTTTATGATAAGAATAAAATTGCCAAAGTTGCAAATTTCTTAAAATGTGAAGAAAGTAACTTTCATTTAATGCAAATTTCAGCTTAAACAACTATTCCAAAGTCTCTTGAAAATGTTAACGGTGGTAATTTTAATTTTATCATAAGAATAAAATTGCCAAAGTTGCAAATTTCTTAAAATGTGAAGAAAATAACTTTCATTTAATGCAAATTTCAGCTTAAACAACTATTCCAAAGTCTCTTCAAAATGTTAACGCCGGTAATTTTAATTTTATCATAAGAATAAAATTGCCAAAGTTGCAAATTTCTTAAAAATTGAAGAAAGTAACTTTCATTTAATGCAAATTTCAGCTTAAACAACTATTCCAAAGTCTCTTGAAAATGTTAACGGTGGTAATTTTAATTTTATCATAAGAATAAAATTGCCAAAGTTGCAAATTTCTTAAAATGTGAGCAAAGTAACTTTCATTTAATGCAAATTTCAGCTTAAACAACTATTCCAAAGTCTCTTAAAAATGTTAACGGTGGTAATTTTAATTTTATCATAAGAATAAAATTGCCAAAGTTGCAAATTTATTAAAATGTGAAGAAAGTAACTTTCATTTAATGCAAATTTCAGCTTAAACAACTATTCCAAAGTCTCTTGAAAATGTTAACGGTGGTAATTTTAATTTTATCATAAGAATAAAATTGCCAAAGTTGCAAATTTCTTAAAATGTGAACAAAGTAACTTTCATTTAATGCAAATTTCAGCTTAAACAACTATTCCAAAGTCTCTTAAAAATGTTAACGGTGGTAATTTTAATTTTATCATAAGAATAAAATTGCCAAAGTTGCAAATTTCTTAAAATGTGAAGAAAGTAACTTTCATTTAATGCAAATTTCAGCTTAAACAACTATTCCAAAGTCTCTTAAAAATGTTAACGGTGGTAATTTTAATTTTATCATAAGAATAAAATTGCCAAAGTTGCAAATTTCTTAAAATGTGAACAAAGTAACTTTCATTTAATGCAAATTTCAGCTTAAACAACTATTCCAAAGTCTCTTAAAAATGTTAACGGTGGTAATTTTAATTATATCATAAGAATAAAATTGCCAAAGTTGCAAATTTCTTAAAATGTGAACAAAGTAACTTTCATTTAATGCAAATTTCAGCTTAAACAACTATTCCAAAGTCTCTTAAAAATGTTAACGGTGGTAATTTTAATTTTATCATAAGAATAAAATTGCCAAAGTTGCAAATTTCTTAAAATGTGAACAAAGTAACTTTCATTTAATGCAAATTTCAGCTTAAACAACTATTCCAAAGTCTCTTAAAAATGTTAACGGTGGTAATTTTAATTTTATCATAAGAATAAAATTGCCAAAGTTGCAAATTTCTTAAAATGTGAAGAAAGTAACTTTCATTTAATGCAAATTTCAGCTTAAACAACTATTCCAAAGTCTCTTAAAAATGTTAACGGTGGTAATTTTAATTTTATCATAAGAATAAAATTGCCAAAGTTGCAAATTTCTTAAAATGTGAACAAAGTAACTCTCATTTAATGCAAATTTCAGCTTAAACAACTATTCCAAAGTCTCTTAAAAATGTTAACGGTGGTAATTTTAATTTTATCATAAGAATAAAATTGCCAAAGTTGCAAATTTCTTAAAATGTGAACAAAGTAACTTTCATTTAATGCAAATTTCAGCTTAAACAACTATTCCAAAGTCTCTTAAAAATGTTAACGGTGGTAATTTTAATTTTATCATAAGAATAAAATTGCCAAAGTTGCAAATTTCTTAAAATGTGAACAAAGTAACTTTCATTTAATGCAAATTTCAGCTTAAACAACTATTCCAAAGTCTCTTAAAAATGTTAACGGTGGTAATTTTAATTTTATCATAATAATAAAATTGCCAAAGTTGCAAATTTCTTAAAATGTGAACAAAGTAACTTTCATTTAATGCAAATTTCAGCTTAAACAACTATTCCAAAGTCTCTTAAAAATGTTAACGGTGGTAATTTTAATTTTATCATAAGAATAAAATTGCCAAAGTTGCAAATTTCTTAAAATGTGAACAAAGTAACTTTCATTTAATGCAAATTTCAGCTTAAACAACTATTCCAAAGTCTCTTAAAAATGTTAACGGTGGTAATTTTAATTTTATCATAAGAATAAAATTGCCAAAGTTGCAAATTTCTTAAAATGTGAACAAAGTAACTTTCATTTAATGCAAATTTCAGCTTAAACAACTATTCCAAAGTCTCTTAAAAATGTTAACGGTGGTAATTTTAATTTTATCATAAGAATAAAATTGCCAAAGTTGCAAATTTCTTAAAATGTGAAGAAAGTAACTTTCATTTAATGCAAATTTCAGCTTAAACAACTATTCCAAAGTCTCTTGAAAATGTTAACGCTGGTAATTTTAATTTTATGATAAGAATAAAATTGCCAAAGTTGCAAATTTCTTAAAATGTGAAGAAAGTAACTTTCATTTAATGCAAATTTCAGCTTAAACAACTATTCCAAAGTCTCTTGAAAATGTTAACGGTGGTAATTTTAATTTTATCATAAGAATAAAATTGCCAAAGTTGCAAATTTCTTAAAATGTGAAGAAAATAACTTTCATTTAATGCAAATTTCAGCTTAAACAACTATTCCAAAGTCTCTTCAAAATGTTAACGCCGGTAATTTTAATTTTATCATAAGAATAAAATTGCCAAAGTTGCAAATTTCTTAAAAATTGAAGAAAGTAACTTTCATTTAATGCAAATTTCAGCTTAAACAACTATTCCAAAGTCTCTTGAAAATGTTAACGGTGGTAATTTTAATTTTATCATAAGAATAAAATTGCCAAAGTTGCAAATTTCTTAAAATGTGAGCAAAGTAACTTTCATTTAATGCAAATTTCAGCTTAAACAACTATTCCAAAGTCTCTTAAAAATGTTAACGGTGGTAATTTTAATTTTATCATAAGAATAAAATTGCCAAAGTTGCAAATTTATTAAAATGTGAAGAAAGTAACTTTCATTTAATGCAAATTTCAGCTTAAACAACTATTCCAAAGTCTCTTGAAAATGTTAACGGTGGTAATTTTAATTTTATCATAAGAATAAAATTGCCAAAGTTGCAAATTTCTTAAAATGTGAACAAAGTAACTTTCATTTAATGCAAATTTCAGCTTAAACAACTATTCCAAAGTCTCTTAAAAATGTTAACGGTGGTAATTTTAATTTTATCATAAGAATAAAATTGCCAAAGTTGCAAATTTCTTAAAATGTGAACAAAGTAACTTTCATTTAATGCAAATTTCAGCTTAAACAACTATTCCAAAGTCTCTTCAAAATGTTAACGGTGGTAATTTTAATTTTATCATAAGAATAAAATTGCCAAAGTTGCAAATTTCTTAAAATGTGAAGAAAGTAACTTTCATTTAATGCAAATTTCAGCTTAAACAACTATTCCAAAGTCTCTTAAAAATGTTAACGGTGGTAATTTTAATTTTATCATAAGAATAAAATTGCCAAAGTTGCAAATTTCTTAAAATGTGAACAAAGTAACTTTCATTTAATGCAAATTTCAGCTTAAACAACTATTCCAAAGTCTCTTAAAAATGTTAACGGTGGTAATTTTAATTTTATCATAAGAATAAAATTGCCAAAGTTGCAAATTTCTTAAAATGTGAACAAAGTAACTTTCATTTAATGCAAATTTCAGCTTAAACAACTATTCCAAAGTCTCTTGAAAATGTTAACGGTGGTAATTTTAATTTTATGATAAGAATAAAATTGCCAAAGTTGCAAATTTCTTAAAATGTGAAGAAAGTAACTTTCATTTAATGCAAATTTCAGCTTAAACAACTATTCCAAAGTCTCTTAAAAATGTTAACGGTGGTAATTTTAATTTTATCATAAGAATAAAATTGCCAAAGTTGCAAATTTCTTAAAATGTGAAGAAAGTAACTTTCATTTAATGCAAATTTCAGCTTAAACAACTATTCCAAAGTCTCTTGAAAATGTTAACGGTGGTAATTTTAATTTTATCATAAGAATAAAATTGCCAAAGTTGCAAATTTCTTAAAATGTGAACAAAGTAACTTTCATTTAATGCAAATTTCAGCTTAAACAACTATTCCAAAGTCTCTTCAAAATGTTAACGGTGGTAATTTTAATTTTATCATAAGAATAAAATTGCCAAAGTTGCAAATTTCTTAAAATGTGAAGAAAGTAACTTTCATTTAATGCAAATTTCAGCTTAAACAACTATTCCAAAGTCTCTTAAAAATGTTAACGGTGGTAATTTTAATTTTATCATAAGAATAAAATTGCCAAAGTTGCAAATTTCTTAAAATGTGAACAAAGTAACTTTCATTTAATGCAAATTTCAGCTTAAACAACTATTCCAAAGTCTCTTCAAAATGTTAACGGTGGTAATTTTAATTTTATGATAAGAATAAAATTGCCAAAGTTGCAAATTTCTTAAAATGTCAAGAAAGTAACTTTCATTTAATGCAAATTTCAGCTTAAACAACTATTCCAAAGTCTCTTAAAAATGTTAACGGTGGTAATTTTAATTTTATCATAAGAATAAAATTGCCAAAGTTGCAAATTTCTTAAAATGTGAAGAAAGTAACTTTCATTTAATGCAAATTTCAGCTTAAACAACTATTCCAAAGTCTCTTGAAAATGTTAACGGTGGTAATTTTAATTTTATCATAAGAATAAAATTGCCAAAGTTGCAAATTTCTTAAAATGTGAACAAAGTAACTTTCATTTAATGCAAATTTCAGCTTAAACAACTATTCCAAAGTCTCTTCAAAATGTTAACGGTGGTAATTTTAATTTTATCATAAGAATAAAATTGCCAAAGTTGCAAATTTCTTAAAATGTGAAGAAAGTAACTTTCATTTAATGCAAATTTCAGCTTAAACAACTATTCCAAAGTCTCTTAAAAATGTTAACGGTGGTAATTTTAATTTTATCATAAGAATAAAATTGCCAAAGTTGCAAATTTCTTAAAATGTGAAGAAAGTAACTTTCATTTAATGCAAATTTCAGCTTAAACAACTATTCCAAAGTCTCTTGAAAATGTTAACGGTGGTAATTTTAATTTTATCATAAGAATAAAATTGCCAAAGTTGCAAATTTCTTAAAATGTGAACAAAGTAACTTTCATTTAATGCAAATTTCAGCTTAAACAACTATTCCAAAGTCTCTTCAAAATGTTAACGGTGGTAATTTTAATTTTATCATAAGAATAAAATTGCCAAAGTTGCAAATTTCTTAAAATGTGAAGAAAGTAACTTTCATTTAATGCAAATTTCAGCTTAAACAACTATTCCAAAGTCTCTTAAAAATGTTAACGGTGGTAATTTTAATTTTATCATAAGAATAAAATTGCCAAAGTTGCAAATTTCTTAAAATGTGAACAAAGTAACTTTCATTTAATGCAAATTTCAGCTTAAACAACTATTCCAAAGTCTCTTCAAAATGTTAACGGTGGTAATTTTAATTTTATGATAAGAATAAAATTGCCAAAGTTGCAAATTTCTTAAAATGTGAACAAAGTAACTTTCATTTAATGCAAATTTCAGCTTAAACAACTATTCCAAAGTCTCTTAAAAATGTTAACGGTGGTAATTTTAATTTTATCATAAGAATAAAATTGCCAAAGTTGCAAATTTCTTAAAATGTGAAGAAAGTAACTTTCATTTAATGCAAATTTCAGCTTAAACAACTATTCCAAAGTCTCTTGAAAATGTTAACGGTGGTAATTTTAATTTTATCATAAGAATAAAATTGCCAAAGTTGCAAATTTCTTAAAATGTGAACAAAGTAACTTTCATTTAATGCAAATTTCAGCTTAAACAACTATTCCAAAGTCTCTTCAAAATGTTAACGGTGGTAATTTTAATTTTATCATAAGAATAAAATTGCCAAAGTTGCAAATTTCTTAAAATGTGAAGAAAGTAACTTTCATTTAATGCAAATTTCAGCTTAAACAACTATTCCAAAGTCTCTTAAAAATGTTAACGGTGGTAATTTTAATTTTATCATAAGAATAAAATTGCCAAAGTTGCAAATTTCTTAAAATGTGAAGAAAGTAACTTTCATTTAATGCAAATTTCAGCTTAAACAACTATTCCAAAGTCTCTTGAAAATGTTAACGGTGGTAATTTTAATTTTATCATAAGAATAAAATTGCCAAAGTTGCAAATTTCTTAAAATGTGAACAAAGTAACTTTCATTTAATGCAAATTTCAGCTTAAACAACTATTCCAAAGTCTCTTCAAAATGTTAACGGTGGTAATTTTAATTTTATCATAAGAATAAAATTGCCAAAGTTGCAAATTTCTTAAAATGTGAAGAAAGTAACTTTCATTTAATGCAAATTTCAGCTTAAACAACTATTCCAAAGTCTCTTAAAAATGTTAACGCTGGTAATTTTAATTTTATCATAAGAATAAAATTGCCAAAGTTGCAAATTTCTTAAAATGTGAACAAAGTAACTTTCATTTAATGCAAATTTCAGCTTAAACAACTATTCCAAAGTCTCTTCAAAATGTTAACGCTGGTAATTTTAATTTTATCATAAGAATAAAATTGCCAAAGTTGCAAATTTCTTAAAATGTGAAGAAAGTAACTTTCATTTAATGCAAATTTCAGCTTAAACAACTATTCCAAAGTCTCTTAAAAATGTTAACGGTGGTAATTTTAATTTTATCATAAGAATAAAATTGCCAAAGTTGCAAATTTCTTAAAATGTGAAGAAAGTAACTTTCATTTAATGCAAATTTCAGCTTAAACAACTATTCCAAAGTCTCTTAAAAATGTCAACGCTGGTAATTTTAATTTTATCATAAGAATAAAATTGCCAAAGTTGCAAATTTCTTAAAATGTGAAGAAAGTAACTTTCATTTAATGCAAATTTCAGCTTAAACAACTATTCCAAAGTCTCTTGAAAATGTTAACGCTGGTAATTTTAATTTTATCATAAGAATAAAATTGCCAAAGTTGCAAATTTCTTAAAATGTGAAGAAAGTAACTTTCATTTAATGCAAATTTCAGCTTAAACAACTATTCCAAAGTCTCTTGAAAATGTTAACGGTGGTAATTTTAATTTTATCATAAGAATAAAATTGCCAAAGTTGCAAATTTCTTAAAATGTGAAGAAAGTAACTTTCATTTAATGCAAATTTCAGCTTAAACAACTATTCCAAAGTCTCTTCAAAATGTTAACGCTGGTAATTTTAATTTTATCATAAGAATAAAATTGCCAAAGTTGCAAATTTCTTAAAATGTGAAGAAAGTAACTTTCATTTAATGCAAATTTCAGCTTAAACAACTATTCCAAAGTCTCTTAAAAATGTTAACGGTGGTAATTTTAATTTTATGATAAGAATAAAATTGCCAAAGTTGCAAATTTCTTAAAATGTGAAGAAAGTAACTTTCATTCAATGCAAATTTCAGCTTAAGCAACTATTCCAAAGTCTCTTGAAAATGTTAACGCTGGTAATTTTAATTTTATCATAAGAATAAAATTGCCAAAGTTGCAAATTTCTTAAAATGTGAAGAAAGTAACTTTCATTTAATGCAAATTTCAGCTTAAACAACTATTCCAAAGTCTCTTAAAAATGTTAACGGTGGTAATTTTAATTTTATGATAAGAATAAAATTGCCAAAGTTGCAAATTTCTTAAAATGTGAACAAAGTAACTTTCATTTAATGCAAATTTCAGCTTAAACAACTATTCCAAAGTCTCTTAAAAATGTTAACGGTGGAAATTTTAATTTTATGATAAGAATAAAATTGCCAAAGTTGCAAATTTCTTAAAATGTGAACAAAGTAACTTTCATTTAATGCAAATTTCAGCTTAAACAACTATTCCAAAGTCTCTTAAAAATGTTAACGGTGGTAATTTTAATTTTATGATAAGAATAAAATTGCCAAAGTTGCAAATTTCTTAAAATGTGAACAAAGTAACTTTCATTTAATGCAAATTTCAGCTTAAACAACTATTCCAAAGTCTCTTAAAAATGTTAACGGTGGTAATTTTAATTTTATCATAAGAATAAAATTGCCAAAGTTGCAAATTTCTTAAAATGTGAACAAAGTAACTTTCATTTAATGCAAATTTCAGCTTAAACAACTATTCCAAAGTCTCTTAAAAATGTTAACGGTGGTAATTTTAATTTTATCATAAGAATAAAATTGCCAAAGTTGCAAATTTCTTAAAATGTGAACAAAGTAACTTTCATTTAATGCAAATTTCAGCTTAAACAACTATTCCAAAGTCTCTTAAAAATGTTAACGGTGGTAATTTTAATTTTATCATAAGAATAAAATTGCCAAAGTTGCAAATTTCTTAAAATGTGAACAAAGTAACTTTCATTTAATGCAAATTTCAGCTTAAACAACTATTCCAAAGTCTCTTAAAAATGTTAACGGTGGTAATTTTAATTTTATCATAAGAATAAAATTGCCAAAGTTGCAAATTTCTTAAAATGTGAAGAAAGTAACTTTCATTTAATGCAAATTTCAGCTTAAACAACTATTCCAAAGTCTCTTAAAAATGTTAACGGTGGTAATTTTAATTTTATCATAAGAATAAAATTGCCAAAGTTGCAAATTTCTTAAAATGTGAACAAAGTAACTTTCATTTAATGCAAATTTCAGCTTAAACAACTATTCCAAAGTCTCTTAAAAATGTTAACGGTGGTAATTTTAATTTTATCATAAGAATAAAATTGCCAAAGTTGCAAATTTCTTAAAATGTGAACAAAGTAACTTTCATTTAATGCAAATTTCAGCTTAAACAACTATTCCAAAGTCTCTTAAAAATGTTAACGGTGGTAATTTTAATTTTATCATAAGAATAAAATTGCCAAAGTTGCAAATTTCTTAAAATGTGAAGAAAGTAACTTTCATTTAATGCAAATTTCAGCTTAAACAACTATTCCAAAGTCTCTTAAAAATGTTAACGGTGGTAATTTTAATTTTATCATAAGAATAAAATTGCCAAAGTTGCAAATTTCTTAAAATGTGAAGAAAGTAACTTTCATTTAATGCAAATTTCAGCTTAAACAACTATTCCAAAGTCTCTTAAAAATGTTAACGGTGGTAATTTTAATTTTATCATAAGAATAAAATTGCCAAAGTTGCAAATTTCTTAAAATGTGAAGAAAGTAACTTTCATTTAATGCAAATTTCAGCTTAAACAACTATTCCAAAGTCTCTTGAAAATGTTAACGGTGGTAATTTTAATTTTATCATAAGAATAAAATTGCCAAAGTTGCAAATTTCTTAAAATGTGAAGAAAGTAACTTTCATTTAATGCAAATTTCAGCTTAAACAACTATTCCAAAGTCTCTTGAAAATGTTAACGCTGGTAATTTTAATTTTATCATAAGAATAAAATTGCCAAAGTTGCAAATTTCTTAAAATGTGAAGAAAGTAACTTTCATTTAATGCAAATTTCAGCTTAAACAACTATTCCAAAGTCTCTTGAAAATGTTAACGCTGGTAATTTTAATTTTATCATAAGAATAAAATTGCCAAAGTTGCAAATTTCTTAAAATGTGAACAAAGTAACTTTCATTTAATGCAAATTTCAGCTTAAACAACTATTCCAAAGTCTCTTAAAAATGTTAACGGTGGTAATTTTAATTTTATCATAAGAATAAAATTGCCAAAGTTGCAAATTTCTTAAAATGTGAAGAAAGTAACTTTCATTTAATGCAAATTTCAGCTTAAACAACTATTCCAAAGTCTCTTCAAAATGTTAACGGTGGTAATTTTAATTTTATCATAAGAATAAAATTGCCAAAGTTGCAAATTTCTTAAAATGTGAAGAAAGTAACTTTCATTTAATGCAAATTTCAGCTTAAACAACTATTCCAAAGTCTCTTAAAAATGTTAACGGTGGTAATTTTAATTTTATCATAAGAATAAAATTGCCAAAGTTGCAAATTTCTTAAAATGTGAACAAAGTAACTTTCATTTAATGCAAATTTCAGCTTAAACAACTATTCCAAAGTCTCTTAAAAATGTTAACGGTGGTAATTTTAATTTTATCATAAGAATAAAATTGCCAAAGTTGCAAATTTCTTAAAATGTGAACAAAGTAACTTTCATTTAATGCAAATTTCAGCTTAAACAACTATTCCAAAGTCTCTTAAAAATGTTAACGGTGGTAATTTTAATTTTATGATAAGAATAAAATTGCCAAAGTTGCAAATTTCTTAAAATGTGAAGAAAGTAACTTTCATTTAATGCAAATTTCAGCTTAAACAACTATTCCAAAGTCTCTTGAAAATGTTAACGCTGGTAATTTTAATTTTATCATAAGAATAAAATTGCCAAAGTTGCAAATTTCTTAAAATGTGAAGAAAGTAACTTTCATTTAATGCAAATTTCAGCTTAAACAACTATTCCAAAGTCTCTTGAAAATGTTAACGGTGGTAATTTTAATTTTATAATAAGAATAAAATTGCCAAAGTTGCAAATTTCTTAAAATGTGAACAAAGTAACTTTCATTTAATGCAAATTTCAGCTTAAACAACTATTCCAAAGTCTCTTCAAAATGTTAACGGTGGTAATTTTAATTTTATCATAAGAATAAAATTGCCAAAGTTGCAAATTTCTTAAAATGTGAAGAAAGTAACTTTCATTTAATGCAAATTTCAGCTTAAACAACTATTCCAAAGTCTCTTAAAAATGTTAACGGTGGTAATTTTAATTTTACCTTAAGAATAAAATTGCCAAAGTTGCAAATTTCTTAAAATGTGAACAAAGTAACTTTCATTTAATGCAAATTTCAGCTTAAACAACTATTCCAAAGTCTCTTAAAAATGTTAACGGTGGTAATTTTAATTTTATCATAAGAATAAAATTGCCAAAGTTGCAAATTTCTTAAAATGTGAAGAAAGTAACTTTCATTTAATGCAAATTTCAGCTTAAACAACTATTCCAAAGTCTCTTAAAAATGTTAACGGTGGTAATTTTAATTTTATCATAAGAATAAAATTGCCAAAGTTGCAAATTTCTTAAAATGTGAAGAAAGTAACTTTCATTTAATGCAAATTTCAGCTTAAACAACTATTCCAAAGTCTCTTGAAAATGTTAACGGTGGTAATTTTAATTTTATAATAAGAATAAAATTGCCAAAGTTGCAAATTTCTTAAAATGTGAACAAAGTAACTTTCATTTAATGCAAATTTCAGCTTAAACAACTATTCCAAAGTCTCTTCAAAATGTTAACGGTGGTAATTTTAATTTTATCATAAGAATAAAATTGCCAAAGTTGCAAATTTCTTAAAATGTGAAGAAAGTAACTTTCATTTAATGCAAATTTCAGCTTAAACAACTATTCCAAAGTCTCTTAAAAATGTTAACGGTGGTAATTTTAATTTTATCATAAGAATAAAATTGCCAAAGTTGCAAATTTCTTAAAATGTGAAGAAAGTAACTTTCATTTAATGCAAATTTCAGCTTAAACAACTATTCCAAAGTCTCTTCAAAATGTTAACGGTGGTAATTTTAATTTTATCATAAGAATAAAATTGCCAAAGTTGCAAATTTCTTAAAATGTGAAGAAAGTAACTTTCATTTAATGCAAATTTCAGCTTAAACAACTATTCCAAAGTCTCTTAAAAATGTTAACGGTGGTAATTTTAATTTTATCATAAGAATAAAATTGCCAAAGTTGCAAATTTCTTAAAATGTGAACAAAGTAACTTTCATTTAATGCAAATTTCAGCTTAAACAACTATTCCAAAGTCTCTTAAAAATGTTAACGGTGGTAATTTTAATTTTATCATAAGAATAAAATTGCCAAAGTTGCAAATTTCTTAAAATGTGAACAAAGTAACTTTCATTTAATGCAAATTTCAGCTTAAACAACTATTCCAAAGTCTCTTCAAAATGTTAACGGTGGTAATTTTAATTTTATCATAAGAATAAAATTGCCAAAGTTGCAAATTTATTAAAATGTGAAGAAAGTAACTTTCATTTAATGCAAATTTCAGCTTAAACAACTATTCCAAAGTCTCTTAAAAATGTTAACGGTGGTAATTTTAATTTTATCATAAGAATAAAATTGCCAAAGTTGCAAATTTCTTAAAATGTGAACAAAGTAACTTTCATTTAATGCAAATTTCAGCTTAAACAACTATTCCAAAGTCTCTTAAAAATGTTAACGGTGGAAATTTTAATTTTATGATAAGAATAAAATTGCCAAAGTTGCAAATTTCTTAAAATGTGAACAAAGTAACTTTCATTTAATGCAAATTTCAGCTTAAACAACTATTCCAAAGTCTCTTGAAAATGTTAACGGTGGTAATTTTAATTTTATCATAAGAATAAAATTGCCAAAGTTGCAAATTTCTTAAAATGTGAAGAAAGTAACTTTCATTTAATGCAAATTTCAGCTTAAACAACTATTCCAAAGTCTCTTCAAAATGTTAACGGTGGTAATTTTAATTTTATCATAAGAATAAAATTGCCAAAGTTGCAAATTTCTTAAAATGTGAAGAAAGTAACTTTCATTTAATGCAAATTTCAGCTTAAACAACTATTCCAAAGTCTCTTCAAAATGTTAACGGTGGAAATTTTAATTTTATGATAAGAATAAAATTGCCAAAGTTGCAAATTTCTTAAAATGTGAACAAAGTAACTTTCATTTAATGCAAATTTCAGCTTAAACAACTATTCCAAAGTCTCTTGAAAATGTTAACGGTGGTAATTTTAATTTTATCATAAGAATAAAATTGCCAAAGTTGCAAATTTCTTAAAATGTGAAGAAAGTAACTTTCATTTAATGCAAATTTCAGCTTAAACAACTATTCCAAAGTCTCTTCAAAATGTTAACGGTGGTAATTTTAATTTTATCATAAGAATAAAATTGCCAAAGTTGCAAATTTCTTAAAATGTGAAGAAAGTAACTTTCATTTAATGCAAATTTCAGCTTAAACAACTATTCCAAAGTCTCTTCAAAATGTTAACGGTGGTAATTTTAATTTTATCATAAGAATAAAATTGCCAAAGTTGCAAATTTCTTAAAATGTGAAGAAAGTAACTTTCATTTAATGCAAATTTCAGCTTAAACAACTATTCCAAAGTCTCTTAAAAATGTTAACGGTGGTAATTTTAATTTTATCATAAGAATACAATTGCCAAAATTGCAAATTTCTTAAAATGTGAAGAAAGTAACTTTCATTTAATGCAAATTTCAGCTTAAACAACTATTCCAAAGTCTTTTCAAAAAGTTAACGGTGGTAATTTTAATTTTATCATAAGAATAAAATTGCCAAAGTTGCAAATTTCTTAAAATGTGAAGAAAGTAACTTTCATTTAATGCAAATTTCAGCTTAAACAACTATTCCAAAGTCTCTTGAAAATGTTAACGCTGGTAATTTTAATTTTATCATAAGAATAAAATTGCCAAAGTTGCAAATTTCTTAAAATGTGAAGAAAGTAACTTTCATTTAATGCAAATTTTAGCTTAAACAACTATTCCAAAGTCTCTTGAAAATGTTAACGCTGGTGATTTTAATTTTATCATAAGAATAAAATTGCCAAAGTTGCAAATTTCTTAAAATGTGAAGAAAGTAACTTTCATTTAATGCAAATTTCAGCTTAAACAACTATTCCAAAGTCTCTTCAAAATGTTAACGGTGGTAATTTTAATTTTATCATAAGAATAAAATTGCCAAAGTTGCAAATTTCTTAAAATGTGAAGAAAGTAACTTTCATTTAATGCAAATTTCAGCTTAAACAACTATTCCAAAGTCTCTTGAAAATGTTAACGCTGGTAATTTTAATTTTATCATAAGAATAAAATTGCCAAAGTTGCAAATTTCTTAAAATGTGAAGAAAGTAACTTTCATTCAATGCAAATTTCAGCTTAAACAACTATTCCAAAGTCTCTTGAAAATGTTAACGCTGGTAATTTTAATTTTATCATAAGAATAAAATTGCCAAAGTTGCAAATTTCTTAAAATGTGAAGAAAGTAACTTTCATTTAATGCAAATTTCAGCTTAAACAACTATTCCAAAGTCTCTTAAAAATGTTAACGGTGGTAATTTTAATTTTATGATAAGAATAAAATTGCCAAAGTTGCAAATTTCTTAAAATGTGAACAAAGTAACTTTCATTTAATGCAAATTTCAGCTTAAACAACTATTCCAAAGTCTCTTAAAAATGTTAACGGTGGTAATTTTAATTTTATCATAAGAATAAAATTGCCAAAGTTGCAAATTTCTTAAAATGTGAAGAAAGTAACTTTCATTTAATGCAAATTTCAGCTTAAACAACTATTCCAAAGTCTTTTAAAAATGTTAACGGTGGTAATTTTAATTTTATCATAAGAATAAAATTGCCAAAGTTGCAAATTTCTTAAAATGTGAACAAAGTAACTTTCATTTAATGCAAATTTCAGCTTAAACAACTATTCCAAAGTCTCTTAAAAATGTTAACGCTGGTAATTTTAATTTTATCATAAGAATAAAATTGCCAAAGTTGCAAATTTCTTAAAATGTGAAGAAAGTAACTTTCATTTAATGCAAATTTCAGCTTAAACAACTATTCCAAAGTCTCTTCAAAATGTTAACGGTGGTAATTTTAATTTTATCATAAGAATAAAATTGCCAAAGTTGCAAATTTCTTAAAATGTGAAGAAAGTAACTTTCATTTAATACAAATTTCAGCTTAAACAACTATTCCAAAGTCTCTTGAAAATGTTAACGCTGTTAATTTTAATTTTATCATAAGAATAAAATTGCCAAAGTTGCAAATTTCTTAAAATGTGAAGAAAGTAACTTTCATTCAATGCAAATTTCAGCTTAAACAACTATTCCAAAGTCTCTTGAAAATGTTAACGCTGGTAATTTTAATTTTATCATAAGAATAAAATTGCCAAAGTTGCAAATTTCTTAAAATGTGAAGAAAGTAACTTTCATTTAATGCAAATTTCAGCTTAAACAACTATTCCAAAGTCTCTTAAAAATGTTAACGGTGGTAATTTTAATTTTATGATAAGAATAAAATTGCCAAAGTTGCAAATTTCTTAAAATGTGAACAAAGTAACTTTCATTTAATGCAAATTTCAGCTTAAACAACTATTCCAAAGTCTCTTAAAAATGTTAACGGTGGTAATTTTAATTTTATCATAAGAATAAAATTGCCAAAGTTGCAAATTTCTTAAAATGTGAAGAAAGTAACTTTCATTTAATGCAAATTTCAGCTTAAACAACTATTCCAAAGTCTTTTAAAAATGTTAACGGTGGTAATTTTAATTTTATCATAAGAATAAAATTGCCAAAGTTGCAAATTTCTTAAAATGTGAACAAAGTAACTTTCATTTAATGCAAATTTCAGCTTAAACAACTATTCCAAAGTCTCTTAAAAATGTTAACGCTGGTAATTTTAATTTTATCATAAGAATAAAATTGCCAAAGTTGCAAATTTCTTAAAATGTGAAGAAAGTAACTTTCATTTAATGCAAATTTCAGCTTAAACAACTATTCCAAAGTCTCTTAAAAATGTTAACGGTGGTAATTTTAATTTTATGATAAGAATAAAATTGCCAAAGTTGCAAATTTCTTAAAATGTGAACAAAGTAACTTTCATTTAATGCAAATTTCAGCTTAAACAACTATTCCAAAGTCTCTTAAAAATGTTAACGGTGGTAATTTTAATTTTATCATAAGAATAAAATTGCCAAAGTTGCAAATTTCTTAAAATGTGAACAAAGTAACTTTCATTTAATGCAAATTTCAGCTTAAACAACTATTCCAAAGTCTCTTGAAAATGTTAACGGTGGTAATTTTAATTTTATGATAAGAATAAAATTGCCAAAGTTGCAAATTTCTTAAAATGTGAACAAAGTAACTTTCATTTAATGCAAATTTCAGCTTAAACAACTATTCCAAAGTCTCTTCAAAATGTTAACGGTGGTAATTTTAATTTTATCATAAGAATAAAATTGCCAAAGTTGCAAATTTCTTAAAATGTGAACAAAGTAACTTTCATTTAATGCAAATTTCAGCTTAAACAACTATTCCAAAGTCTCTTAAAAATGTTAACGGTGGTAATTTTAATTTTATGATAAGAATAAAATTGCCAAAGTTGCAAATTTCTTAAAATGTGAACAAAGTAACTTTCATTTAATGCAAATTTCAGCTTAAACAACTATTCCAAAGTCTCTTAAAAATGTTAACGGTGGTAATTTTAATTTTATCATAAGAATAAAATTGCCAAAGTTGCAAATTTCTTAAAATGTGAAGAAAGTAACTTTCATTTAATGCAAATTTCAGCTTAAACAACTATTCCAAAGTCTCTTAAAAATGTTAACGGTGGTAATTTTAATTTTATCATAAGAATAAAATTGCCAAAGTTGCAAATTTCTTAAAATGTGAACAAAGTAACTTTCATTTAATGCAAATTTCAGCTTAAACAACTATTCCAAAGTCTCTTAAAAATGTTAACGGTGGTAATTTTAATTTTATCATAAGAATAAAATTGCCAAAGTTGCAAATTTCTTAAAATGTGAACAAAGTAACTTTCATTTAATGCAAATTTCAGCTTAAACAACTATTCCAAAGTCTCTTAAAAATGTTAACGCTGGTAATTTTAATTTTATCATAAGAATAAAATTGCCAAAGTTGCAAATTTCTTAAAATGTGAACAAAGTAACTTTCATTTAATGCAAATTTCAGCTTAAACAACTATTCCAAAGTCTCTTGAAAATGTTAACGCTGGTAATTTTAATTTTATCATAAGAATAAAATTGCCAAAGTTGCAAATTTCTTAAAATGTGAAGAAAGTAACTTTCATTTAATGCAAATTTCAGCTTAAACAACTATTCCAAAGTCTCTTGAAAATGTTAACGGTGGTAATTTTAATTTTATCATAAGAATAAAATTGCCAAAGTTGCAAATTTCTTAAAATGTGAAGAAAGTAACTTTCATTTAATGCAAATTTCAGCTTAAACAACTATTCCAAAGTCTCTTGAAAATGTTAACGCTGGTAATTTTAATTTTATCATAAGAATAAAATTGCCAAAGTTGCAAATTTCTTAAAATGTGAAGAAAGTAACTTTCACTCAATGCAAATTTCAGCTTAAACAACTATTCCAAAGTCTCTTGAAAATGTTAACGCTGGTAATTTTAATTTTATCATAAGAATAAAATTGCCAAAGTTGCAAATTTCTTAAAATGTGAAGAAAGTA
This sequence comes from Halisarca cf. caerulea, assembly GCA_963170055.1. Lineage (NCBI taxonomy): Eukaryota > Metazoa > Porifera > Demospongiae > Chondrillida > Halisarcidae > Halisarca > Halisarca cf. caerulea. The sequence continues at coordinate 517,886 of CAUJGJ010000287.1, read as the reverse complement.
ACTTTCATTTAATGCAAATTTCAGCTTAAACAACTATTCCAAAGTCTCTTCAAAATGTTAACGCTGGTAATTTTAATTTTATCATAAGAATAAAATTGCCAAAGTAGCAAATTTCTTAAAATGTGAAGAAAGTAACTTTCATTTAATGCAAATTTCAGCTTAAACAACTATTCCAAAGTCTCTTGAAAATGTTAACGGTGGTAATTTTAATTTTATCATAAGAATAAAATTGCCAAAGTTGCAAATTTCTTAAAATGTGAAGAAAGTAACTTTCATTCAATGCAAATTTCAGCTTAAACAACTATTCCAAAGTCTCTTGAAAATGTTAACGCTGGTAATTTTAATTTTATCATAAGAATAAAATTGCCAAAGTTGCAAATTTCTTAAAATGTGAAGAAAGTAACTTTCATTTAATGCAAATTTCAGCTTAAACAACTATTCCAAAGTCTCTTAAAAATGTTAACGGTGGTAATTTTAATTTTATGATAAGAATAAAATTGCCAAAGTTGCAAATTTCTTAAAATGTGAACAAAGTAACTTTCATTTAATGCAAATTTCAGCTTAAACAACTATTCCAAAGTCTCTTAAAAATGTTAACGGTGGTAATTTTAATTTTATCATAAGAATAAAATTGCCAAAGTTGCAAATTTCTTAAAATGTGAACAAAGTAACTTTCATTTAATGCAAATTTCAGCTTAAACAACTATTCCAAAGTCTCTTAAAAATGTTAACGGTGGTAATTTTAATTTTATGATAAGAATAAAATTGCCAAAGTTGCAAATTTCTTAAAATGTGAACAAAGTAACTTTCATTTAATGCAAATTTCAGCTTAAACAACTATTCCAAAGTCTCTTAAAAATGTTAACGGTGGTAATTTTAATTTTATCATAAGAATAAAATTGCCAAAGTTGCAAATTTCTTAAAATGTGAACAAAGTAACTTTCATTTAATGCAAATTTCAGCTTAAACAACTATTCCAAAGTCTCTTAAAAATGTTAACGGTGGTAATTTTAATTTTATCATAAGAATAAAATTGCCAAAGTTGCAAATTTCTTAAAATGTGAACAAAGTAACTTTCATTTAATGCAAATTTCAGCTTAAACAACTATTCCAAAGTCTCTTAAAAATGTTAACGGTGGTAATTTTAATTTTATCATAAGAATAAAATTGCCAAAGTTGCAAATTTCTTAAAATGTGAACAAAGTAACTTTCATTTAATGCAAATTTCAGCTTAAACAACTATTCCAAAGTCTCTTAAAAATGTTAACGGTGGTAATTTTAATTTTATCATAAGAATAAAATTGCCAAAGTTGCAAATTTCTTAAAATGTGAAGAAAGTAACTTTCATTTAATGCAAATTTCAGCTTAAACAACTATTCCAAAGTCTCTTGAAAATGTTAACGCTGGTAATTTTAATTTTATCCTAAGAATAAAATTGCCAAAGTTGCAAATTTCTTAAAATGTGAAGAAAGTAACTTTCATTTAATGCAAATTTCAGCTTAAACAACTATTCCAAAGTCTCTTGAAAATGTTAACGCTGGTAATTTTAATTTTATCATAAGAATAAAATTGCCAAAGTTGCAAATTTCTTAAAATGTGAAGAAAGTAACTTTCATTTAATGCAAATTTCAGCTTAAACAACTATTCCAAAGTCTATTCAAAATGTTAACGCTGGTAATTTTAATTTTATCATAAGAATAAAATTGCCAAAGTTGCAAATTTCTTAAAATGTGAAGAAAGTAACTTTCATTTAATGCAAATTTCAGCTTAAACAACTATTCCAAAGTCTCTTAAAAATGTTAACGGTGGTAATTTTAATTTTATCATAAGAATAAAATTGCCAAAGTTGCAAATTTCTTAAAATGTGAAGAAAGTAACTTTCATTCAATGCAAATTTCAGCTTAAACAACTATTCCAAAGTCTCTTAAAAATGTTAACGGTGGTAATTTTAATTTTATGATAAGAATAAAATTGCCAAAGTTGCAAATTTCTTAAAATGTGAAGAAAGTAACTTTCATTTAATGCAAATTTCAGCTTAAACAACTATTCCAAAGTCTCTTCAAAATGTTAACGGTGGTAATTTTAATTTTATCATAAGAATAAAATTGCCAAAGTTGCAAATTTCTTAAAATGTCAAGAAAGTAACTTTCATTTAATGCAAATTTCAGCTTAAACAACTATTCCAAAGTCTCTTAAAAATGTTAACGGTGGTAATTTTAATTTTATGATAAGAATAAAATTGCCAAAGTTGCAAATTTCTTAAAATGTGAACAAAGTAACTTTCATTTAATGCAAATTTCAGCTTAAACAACTATTCCAAAGTCTCTTAAAAATGTTAACGGTGGTAATTTTAATTTTATGATAAGAATAAAATTGCCAAAGTTGCAAATTTCTTAAAATGTGAACAAAGTAACTTTCATTTAATGCAAATTTCAGCTTAAACAACTATTCCAAAGTCTCTTAAAAATGTTAACGCTGGTAATTTTAATTTTATCATAAGAATAAAATTGCCAAAGTTGCAAATTTCTTAAAATGTGAACAAAGTAACTTTCATTTAATGCAAATTTCAGCTTAAACAACTATTCCAAAGTCTCTTAAAAATGTTAACGGTGGTAATTTTAATTTTATCATAAGAATAAAATTGCCAAAGTTGCAAATTTCTTAAAATGTGAAGAAAGTAACTTTCATTTAATGCAAATTTCAGCTTAAACAACTATTCCAAAGTCTCTTAAAAATGTTAACGGTGGTAATTTTAATTTTATCATAAGAATAAAATTGCCAAAGTTGCAAATTTCTTAAAATGTGAAGAAAGTAACTTTCATTTAATGCAAATTTCAGCTTAAACAACTATTCCAAAGTCTCTTAAAAATGTTAACGGTGGTAATTTTAATTTTATCATAAGAATAAAATTGCCAAAGTTGCAAATTTCTTAAAATGTGAAGAAAGTAACTTTCATTTAATGCAAATTTCAGCTTAAACAACTATTCCAAAGTCTCTTGAAAATGTTAACGCTGGTAATTTTAATTTTATCATAAGAATAAAATTGCCAAAGTTGCAAATTTCTTAAAATGTGAAGAAAGTAACTTTCATTTAATGCAAATTTCAGCTTAAACAACTATTCCAAAGTCTCTTAAAAATGTTAACGCTGGTAATTTTAATTTTATCATAAGAATAAAATTGCCAAATTTGCAAATTTCTTAAAATGTGAAGAAAGCAACTTTCATTTAATGCAAATTTCAGCTTAAACAACTATTCCAAAGTCTCTTGAAAATGTTAACGCTGGTAATTTTAATTTTATCATAAGAATAAAATTGCCAAAGTTGCAAATTTCTTAAAATGTGAAGAAAGTAACTTTCATTTAATGCAAATTTCAGCTTAAACAACTATTCCAAAGTCTCTTGAAAATGTTAACGCTGGTAATTTTAATTTTATCATAAGAATAAAATTGCCAAAGTTGCAAATTTCTTAAAATGTGAAGAAAGTAACTTTCATTTAATGCAAATTTCAGCTTAAACAACTATTCCAAAGTATCTTGAAAATGTTAACGGTGGTAATTTTAATTTTATCATAAGAATAAAATTGCCAAAGTTGCAAATTTCTTAAAATGTGAAGAAAGTAACTTTCATTTAATGCAAATTTCAGCTTAAACAACTATTCCAAAGTCTCTTGAAAATGTTAACGCTGGTAATTTTAATTTTATCATAAGAATAAAATTGCCAAAGTTGCAAATTTCTTAAAATGTGAAGAAAGTAACTTTCATTTAATGCAAATTTCAGCTTAAACAACTATTCCAAAGTCTCTTGAAAATGTTAACGCTGGTAATTTTAATTTTATCATAAGAATAAAATTGCCAAAGTTGCAAATTTCTTAAAATGTGAAGAAAGTAACTTTCATTTAATGCAAATTTCAGCTTAAACAACTATTCCAAAGTATCTTGAAAATGTTAACGCTGGTAATTTTAATTTTATCATAAGAATAAAATTGCCAAAGTTGCAAATTTCTTAAAATGTGAACAAAGTAACTTTCATTTAATGCAAATTTCAGCTTAAACAACTATTCCAAAGTCTCTTGAAAATGTTAACGCTGGTAATTTTAATTTTATCATAAGAATAAAATTGCCAAAGTTGCAAATTTCTTAAAATGTGAAGAAAGTAACTTTCATTTAATGCAAATTTCAGCTTAAACAACTATTCCAAAGTCTCTTGAAAATGTTAACGCTGGTACTTTTAATTTTATCATAAGAATAAAATTGCCAAAGTTGCAAATTTCTTAAAATGTGAAGAAAGTAACTTTCATTTAATGCAAATTTCAGCTTAAACAACTATTCCAAAGTCTCTTGAAAATGTTAACGGTGGTAGTTTTAATTTTATCATAAGAATAAAATTGCCAAAGTTGCAAATTTCTTAAAATGTGAAGAAAGTAACTTTCATTTAATGCAAATTTCAGCTTAAACAACTATTCCAAAGTCTCTTGAAAATATTAACGGTGGTAATTTTAATTTTATCATAAGAATAAAATTGCCAAAGTTGCAAATTTCTTAAAATGTGAAGAAAGTAACTTTCATTTAATGCAAATTTCAGCTTAAACAACTATTCCAAAGTATCTTGAAAATGTTAACGGTGGTAGTTTTAATTTTATCATAAGAATAAAATTGCCAAAGTTGCAAATTTCTTAAAATGTGAAGAAAGTAACTTTCATTTAATGCAAATTTCAGCTTAAACAACTATTCCAAAGTCTCTTGAAAATGTTAACGCTGGTAATTTTAATTTTATCATAAGAATAAAATTGCCAAAGTTGCAAATTTCTTAAAATGTGAAGAAAGTAACTTTCATTTAATGCAAATTTCAGCTTAAACAACTATTCCAAAGTATATTGAAAATGTTAACGGTGGTAATTTTAATTTTATCATAAGAATAAAATTGCCAAAGTTGCAAATTTCTTAAAATGTGAAGAAAGTAACTTTCATTTAATGCAAATTTCAGCTTAAACAACTATTCCAAAGTCTCTTGAAAATGTTAACGCTGGTAATTTTAATTTTATCATAAGAATAAAATTGCCAAAGTTGCAAATTTCTTAAAATGTGAAGAAAGTAACTTTCATTTAATGCAAATTTCAGCTTAAACAACTATTCCAAAGTCTCTTGAAAATGTTAACGGTGGTAATTTTAATTTTATCATAAGAATAAAATTGCCAAAGTTGCAAATTTCTTAAAATGTGAAGAAAGTAACTTTCATTTAATGCAAATTTCAGCTTAAACAACTATTCCAAAGTCTCTTGAAAATGTTAACGGTGGTAATTTTAATTTTATCATAAGAATAAAATTGCCAAAGTTGCAAATTTCTTAAAATGTGAAGAAAGTAACTTTCATTTAATGCAAATTTCAGCTTAAACAACTATTCCAAAGTCTCTTGAAAATGTTAACGCTGGTAATTTTTATTTTATCATAAGAATAAAATTGCCAAAGTTGCAAATTTCTTAAAATGTGAACAAAGTAACTTTCATTTAATGCAAATTTCAGCTTAAACAACTATTCCAAAGTCTCTTAAAAATGTTAACGGTGGTAATTTTAATTTTATGATAAGAATAAAATTGCCAAAGTTGCAAATTTCTTAAAATGTGAAGAAAGTAACTTTCATTTAATGCAAATTTCAGCTTAAACAACTATTCCAAAGTCTCTTAAAAATGTTAACGGTGGTAATTTTAATTTTATCATAAGAATAAAATTGCCAAAGTTGCAAATTTCTTAAAATGTGAACAAAGTAACTTTCATTTAATGCAAATTTCAGCTTAAACAACTATTCCAAAGTCTCTTAAAAATGTTAACGGTGTTAATTTTAATTTTATCATAAGAATAAAATTGCCAAAGTTGCAAATTTCTTAAAATGTGAAGAAAGTAACTTTCATTTAATGCAAATTTCAGCTTAAACAACTATTCCAAAGTCTCTTAAAAATGTTAACGGTGGTAATTTTAATTTTATCATAAGAATAAAATTGCCAAAGTTGCAAATTTCTTAAAATGTGAACAAAGTAACTTTCATTTAATGCAAATTTCAGCTTAAACAACTATTCCAAAGTCTCTTAAAAATGTTAACGGTGGTAATTTTAATTTTATCATAAGAATAAAATTGCCAAAGTTGCAAATTTCTTAAAATGTGAAGAAAGTAACTTTCATTTAATGCAAATTTCAGCTTAAACAACTATTCCAAAGTCTCTTGAAAATGTTAACGGTGGTAATTTTAATTTTATCATAAGAATAAAATTGCCAAAGTTGCAAATTTCTTAAAATGTGAAGAAAGTAACTTTCATTTAATGCAAATTTCAGCTTAAACAACTATTCCAAAGTATCTTAAAAATGTTAACGGTGGTAATTTTAATTTTATGATAAGAATAAAATTGCCAAAGTTGCAAATTTCTTAAAATGTGAAGAAAGTAACTTTCATTTAATGCAAATTTCAGCTTAAACAACTATTCCAAAGTCTCTTGAAAATGTTAACGCTGGTAATTTTAATTTTATGATAAGAATAAAATTGCCAAAGTTGCAAATTTCTTAAAATGTGAAGAAAGTAACTTTCATTTAATGCAAATTTCAGCTTAAACAACTATTCCAAAGTCTCTTGAAAATGTTAACGCTGGTAATTTTAATTTTATCATAAGAATAAAATTGCCAAAGTTGCAAATTTCTTAAAATGTGAAGAAAGTAACTTTCATTTAATGCAAATTTCAGCTTAAACAACTATTCCAAAGTCTCTTAAAAATGTTAACGCTGGTAATTTTAATTTTATCATAAGAATAAAATTGCCAAATTTGCAAATTTCTTAAAATGTGAAGAAAGCAACTTTCATTTAATGCAAATTTCAGCTTACACAACTATTCCAAAGTCTCTTGAAAATGTTAACGGTGGTAATATTAATTTTATCATAAGAATAAATTTGCCAAAGTTGCAAATTTCTTAAAATGTGAAGAAAGTAACTTTCATTTAATGCAAATTTCAGCTTAAACAACTATTCCAAAGTCTCTTGAAAATGTTAACGGTGGTAATTTTAATTTTATGATAAGAATAAAATTGCCAAAGTTGCAAATTTCTTAAAATGTGAAGAAAGTAACTTTCATTTAATGCAAATTTCAGCTTAAACAACTATTCCAAAGTCTCTTAAAAATGTTAACGCTGGTAATTTTAATTTTATCATAAGAATAAAATTGCCAAAGTTGCAAATTTCTTAAAATGTGAAGAAAGTAACTTTCATTTAATGCAAATTTCAGCTTAAACAACTATTCCAAAGTCTCTTGAAAATGTTAACGCTGGTAATTTTAATTTTATCATAAGAATAAAATTGCCAAAGTTGCAAATTTCTTAAAATGTGAAGAAAGTAACTTTCATTTAATGCAAATTTCAGCTTAAACAACTATTCCAAAGTCTCTTAAAAATGTTAACGCTGGTAATTTTAATTTTATCATAAGAATAAAATTGCCAAAGTTGCAAATTTCTTAAAATGTGAAGAAAGTAACTTTCATTTAATGCAAATTTCAGCTTAAACAACTATTCCAAAGTCTCTTGAAAATGTTAACGCTGGTAATTTTAATTTTATCATAAGAATAAAATTGCCAAAGTTGCAAATTTCTTAAAATGTGAAGAAAGTAACTTTCATTTAATGCAAATTTCAGCTTAAACAACTATTCCAAAGTCTCTTGAAAATGTTAACGCTGGTAATTTTAATTTTATCATAAGAATAAAATTGCCAAAGTTGCAAATTTCTTAAAATGTGAAGAAAGTAACTTTCATTTAATGCAAATTTCAGCTTAAACAACTATTCCAAAGTCTCTTGAAAATGTTAACGCTGGTAATTTTAATTTTATCATAAGAATAAAATTGCCAAAGTTGCAAATTTCTTAAAATGTGAAGAAAGTAACTTTCATTTAATGCAAATTTCAGCTTAAACAACTATTCCAAAGTCTCTTGAAAATGTTAACGCTGGTAATTTTAATTTTATCATAAGAATAATATTGCCAAAGTTGCAAATTTCTTAAAATGTGAAGAAAGTAACTTTCATTTAATGCAAATTTCAGCTTAAACAACTATTCCAAAGTCTCTTGAAAATGTTAACGCTGGTAATTTTAATTTTATCATAAGAATAAAATTGCCAAAGTTGCAAATTTCTTAAAATGTGAAGAAAGTAACTTTCATTTAATGCAAATTTCAGCTTAAACAACTATTCCAAAGTATCTTGAAAATGTTAACGGTGGTAATTTTAATTTTATCATAAGAATAAAATTGCCAAAGTTGCAAATTTCTTAAAATGTGAAGAAAGTAACTTTCATTTAATGCAAATTTCAGCTTAAACAACTATTCCAAAGTATCTTGAAAATGTTAACGGTGGTAATTTTAATTTTATCATAAGAATAAAATTGCCAAAGTTGCAAATTTCTTAAAATGTGAAGAAAGTAACTTTCATTTAATGCAAATTTCAGCTTAAACAACTATTCCAAAGTCTCTTGAAAATGTTAACGCTGGTAATTTTAATTTTATCATAAGAATAAAATTGCCAAAGTTGCAAATTTCTTAAAATGTGAAGAAAGTAACTTTCATTTAATGCAAATTTCAGCTTAAACAACTATTCCAAAGTATCTTGAAAATGTTAACGGTGGTAATTTTAATTTTATCATAAGAATAAAATTGCCAAAGTTGCAAATTTCTTAAAATGTGAAGAAAGTAACTTTCATTTAATGCAAATTTCAGCTTAAACAACTATTCCAAAGTCTCTTGAAAATGTTAACGCTGGTAATTTTAATTTTATCATAAGAATAAAATTGCCAAAGTTGCAAATTTCTTAAAATGTGAAGAAAGTAACTTTCATTTAATGCAAATTTCAGCTTAAACAACTATTCCAAAGTATCTTGAAAATGTTAACGGTGGTAATTTTAATTTTATCATAAGAATAAAATTGCCAAAGTTGCAAATTTCTTAAAATGTGAAGAAAGTAACTTTCATTTAATGCAAATTTCAGCTTAAACAACTATTCCAAAGTATCTTGAAAATGTTAACGCTGGTAATTTTAATTTTATCATAAGAATAAAATTGCCAAAGTTGCAAATTTCTTAAAATGTGAAGAAAGTAACTTTCATTTAATGCAAATTTCAGCTTAAACAACTATTCCAAAGTCTCTTGAAAATGTTAACGCTGGTAATTTTAATTTTATCATAAGAATAAAATTGCCAAAGTTGCAAATTTCTTAAAATGTGAAGAAAGTAACTTTCATTTAATGCAAATTTCAGCTTAAACAACTATTCCAAAGTCTCTTGAAAATGTTAACGCTGGTAATTTTAATTTTATCATAAGAATAAAATTGCCAAAGTTGCAAATTTCTTAAAATGTGAAGAAAGTAACTTTCATTTAATGCAAATTTCAGCTTAAACAACTATTCCAAAGTCTCTTGAAAATGTTAACGCTGGTAATTTTAATTTTATCATAAGAATAAAATTGCCAAAGTTGCAAATTTCTTAAAATGTGAAGAAAGTAACTTTCATTTAATGCAAATTTCAGCTTAAACAACTATTCCAAAGTCTCTTGAAAATGTTAACGCTGGTACTTTTAATTTTATCATAAGAATAAAATTGCCAAAGTTGCAAATTTCTTAAAATGTGAAGAAAGTAACTTTCATTTAATGCAAATTTCAGCTTAAACAACTATTCCAAAGTCTCTTGAAAATGTTAACGCTGGTAATTTTAATTTTATCATAAGAATAAAATTGCCAAAGTTGCAAATTTCTTAAAATGTGAAGAAAGTAACTTTCATTTAATGCAAATTTCAGCTTAAACAACTATTCCAAAGTCTCTTCAAAATGTTAACGGTGGTAATTTTAATTTTATCATAAGAATAAAATTGCCAAAGTTGCAAATTTCTTAAAATGTGAAGAAAGTAACTTTCATTTAATGCAAATTTCAGCTTAAACAACTATTCCAAAGTCTCTTGAAAATGTTAACGCTGGTAATTTTAATTTTATCATAAGAATAAAATTGCCAAAGTTGCAAATTTCTTAAAATGTGAAGAAAGTAACTTTCATTTAATGCAAATTTCAGCTTAAACAACTATTCCAAAGTCTCTTGAAAATGTTAACGCTGGTAATTTTAATTTTATCATAAGAATAAAATTGCCAAAGTTGCAAATTTCTTAAAATGTGAAGAAAGTAACTTTCATTTAATGCAAATTTCAGCTTAAACAACTATTCCAAAGTCTCTTGAAAATGTTAACGCTGGTAATTTTAATTTTATCATAAGAATAAAATTGCCAAAGTTGCAAATTTCTTAAAATGTGAAGAAAGTAACTTTCATTTAATGCAAATTTCAGCTTAAACAACTATTCCAAAGTCTCTTGAAAATGTTAACGCTGGTAATTTTAATTTTATCATAAGAATAAAATTGCCAAAGTTGCAAATTTCTTAAAATGTGAAGAAAGTAACTTTCATTTAATGCAAATTTCAGCTTAAACAACTATTCCAAAGTCTCTTGAAAATGTTAACGCTGGTAATTTTAATTTTATCATAAGAATAAAATTGCCAAAGTTGCAAATTTCTTAAAATGTGAAGAAAGTAACTTTCATTTAATGCAAATTTCAGCTTAAACAACTATTCCAAAGTCTCTTGAAAATGTTAACGGTGGTAATTTCTATTTTATCATAAGAATAAAATTGCCAAAGTTGCAAATTTCTTAAAATGTGAAGAAAGTAACTTTCATTTAATGCAAATTTCAACTTAAACAACTATTCCAAAGTCTCTTGAAAATGTTAACGGTGGTAATTTTAATTTTATCATTAGAATAAAATTGCCAAAGTTGAAAATTTCTTAAAATGTGAACAAAGTAACTTTCATTTAATGCAAATTTCAGCTTAAACAACTATTCCAAAGTCTCTTGAAAATGTTAACGCTGGTAATTTTAATTTTATCATAAGAATAAAATTGCCAAAGTTGCAAATCTCTTAAAATGTGAACAAAGTAACTTTCATTTAATGCAAATTTCAGCTTAAACAACTATTCCAAAGTCTCTTAAAAATGTTAACGGTGGTAATTTTAATTTTATCATAAGAATAAAATTGCCAAAGTTGCAAATTTCTTAAAATGTGAAGAAAGTAACTTTCATTTAATGCAAATTTCAGCTTAAACAACTATTCCAAAGTCTCTTAAAAATGTTAACGCTGGTAATTTTAATTTTATCATAAGAATAAAATTGCCAAATTTGCAAATTTCTTAAAATGTGAAGAAAGCAACTTTCATTTAATGCAAATTTCAGCTTACACAACTATTCCAAAGTCTCTTGAAAATGTTAACGGTGGTAATATTAATTTTATCATAAGAATAAATTTGCCAAAGTTGCAAATTTCTTAAAATGTGAAGAAAGTAACTTTCATTTAATGCAAATTTCAGCTTAAACAACTATTCCAAAGTCTCTTGAAAATGTTAACGGTGGTAATTTTAATTTTATGATAAGAATAAAATTGCCAAAGTTGCAAATTTCTTAAAATGTGAAGAAAGTAACTTTCATTTAATGCAAATTTCAGCTTAAACAACTATTCCAAAGTCTCTTAAAAATGTTAACGCTGGTAATTTTAATTTTATCATAAGAATAAAATTGCCAAAGTTGCAAATTTCTTAAAATGTGAAGAAAGTAACTTTCATTTAATGCAAATTTCAGCTTAAACAACTATTCCAAAGTCTCTTGAAAATGTTAACGCTGGTAATTTTAATTTTATCATAAGAATAAAATTGCCAAAGTTGCAAATTTCTTAAAATGTGAAGAAAGTAACTTTCATTTAATGCAAATTTCAGCTTAAACAACTATTCCAAAGTCTCTTAAAAATGTTAACGCTGGTAATTTTAATTTTATCATAAGAATAAAATTGCCAAAGTTGCAAATTTCTTAAAATGTGAAGAAAGTAACTTTCATTTAATGCAAATTTCAGCTTAAACAACTATTCCAAAGTCTCTTGAAAATGTTAACGCTGGTAATTTTAATTTTATCATAAGAATAAAATTGCCAAAGTTGCAAATTTCTTAAAATGTGAAGAAAGTAACTTTCATTTAATGCAAATTTCAGCTTAAACAACTATTCCAAAGTCTCTTGAAAATGTTAACGCTGGTAATTTTAATTTTATCATAAGAATAAAATTGCCAAAGTTGCAAATTTCTTAAAATGTGAAGAAAGTAACTTTCATTTAATGCAAATTTCAGCTTAAACAACTATTCCAAAGTCTCTTGAAAATGTTAACGCTGGTAATTTTAATTTTATCATAAGAATAAAATTGCCAAAGTTGCAAATTTCTTAAAATGTGAAGAAAGTAACTTTCATTTAATGCAAATTTCAGCTTAAACAACTATTCCAAAGTCTCTTGAAAATGTTAACGCTGGTAATTTTAATTTTATCATAAGAATAAAATTGCCAAAGTTGCAAATTTCTTAAAATGTGAAGAAAGTAACTTTCATTTAATGCAAATTTCAGCTTAAACAACTATTCCAAAGTCTCTTGAAAATGTTAACGCTGGTAATTTTAATTTTATCATAAGAATAAAATTGCCAAAGTTGCAAATTTCTTAAAATGTGAAGAAAGTAACTTTCATTTAATGCAAATTTCAGCTTAAACAACTATTCCAAAGTATCTTGAAAATGTTAACGGTGGTAATTTTAATTTTATCATAAGAATAAAATTGCCAAAGTTGCAAATTTCTTAAAATGTGAAGAAAGTAACTTTCATTTAATGCAAATTTCAGCTTAAACAACTATTCCAAAGTATCTTGAAAATGTTAACGGTGGTAATTTTAATTTTATCATAAGAATAAAATTGCCAAAGTTGCAAATTTCTTAAAATGTGAAGAAAGTAACTTTCATTTAATGCAAATTTCAGCTTAAACAACTATTCCAAAGTCTCTTGAAAATGTTAACGCTGGTAATTTTAATTTTATCATAAGAATAAAATTGCCAAAGTTGCAAATTTCTTAAAATGTGAAGAAAGTAACTTTCATTTAATGCAAATTTCAGCTTAAACAACTATTCCAAAGTCTCTTGAAAATGTTAACGCTGGTAATTTTAATTTTATCATAAGAATAAAATTGCCAAAGTTGCAAATTTCTTAAAATGTGAAGAAAGTAACTTTCATTTAATGCAAATTTCAGCTTAAACAACTATTCCAAAGTCTCTTGAAAATGTTAACGCTGGTAATTTTAATTTTATCATAAGAATAAAATTGCCAAAGTTGCAAATTTCTTAAAATGTGAAGAAAGTAACTTTCATTTAATGCAAATTTCAGCTTAAACAACTATTCCAAAGTATCTTGAAAATGTTAACGGTGGTAATTTTAATTTTATCATAAGAATAAAATTGCCAAAGTTGCAAATTTCTTAAAATGTGAAGAAAGTAACTTTCATTTAATGCAAATTTCAGCTTAAACAACTATTCCAAAGTATCTTGAAAATGTTAACGCTGGTAATTTTAATTTTATCATAAGAATAAAATTGCCAAAGTTGCAAATTTCTTAAAATGTGAAGAAAGTAACTTTCATTTAATGCAAATTTCAGCTTAAACAACTATTCCAAAGTCTCTTGAAAATGTTAACGCTGGTAATTTTAATTTTATCATAAGAATAAAATTGCCAAAGTTGCAAATTTCTTAAAATGTGAAGAAAGTAACTTTCATTTAATGCAAATTTCAGCTTAAACAACTATTCCAAAGTCTCTTGAAAATGTTAACGCTGGTAATTTTAATTTTATCATAAGAATAAAATTGCCAAAGTTGCAAATTTCTTAAAATGTGAAGAAAGTAACTTTCATTTAATGCAAATTTCAGCTTAAACAACTATTCCAAAGTCTCTTGAAAATGTTAACGCTGGTAATTTTAATTTTATCATAAGAATAAAATTGCCAAAGTTGCAAATTTCTTAAAATGTGAAGAAAGTAACTTTCATTTAATGCAAATTTCAGCTTAAACAACTATTCCAAAGTCTCTTGAAAATGTTAACGCTGGTACTTTTAATTTTATCATAAGAATAAAATTGCCAAAGTTGCAAATTTCTTAAAATGTGAAGAAAGTAACTTTCATTTAATGCAAATTTCAGCTTAAACAACTATTCCAAAGTCTCTTGAAAATGTTAACGCTGGTAATTTTAATTTTATCATAAGAATAAAATTGCCAAAGTTGCAAATTTCTTAAAATGTGAAGAAAGTAACTTTCATTTAATGCAAATTTCAGCTTAAACAACTATTCCAAAGTCTCTTCAAAATGTTAACGGTGGTAATTTTAATTTTATCATAAGAATAAAATTGCCAAAGTTGCAAATTTCTTAAAATGTGAAGAAAGTAACTTTCATTTAATGCAAATTTCAGCTTAAACAACTATTCCAAAGTCTCTTGAAAATGTTAACGCTGGTAATTTTAATTTTATCATAAGAATAAAATTGCCAAAGTTGCAAATTTCTTAAAATGTGAAGAAAGTAACTTTCATTTAATGCAAATTTCAGCTTAAACAACTATTCCAAAGTCTCTTGAAAATGTTAACGCTGGTAATTTTAATTTTATCATAAGAATAAAATTGCCAAAGTTGCAAATTTCTTAAAATGTGAAGAAAGTAACTTTCATTTAATGCAAATTTCAGCTTAAACAACTATTCCAAAGTCTCTTGAAAATGTTAACGCTGGTAATTTTAATTTTATCATAAGAATAAAATTGCCAAAGTTGCAAATTTCTTAAAATGTGAAGAAAGTAACTTTCATTTAATGCAAATTTCAGCTTAAACAACTATTCCAAAGTCTCTTGAAAATGTTAACGCTGGTAATTTTAATTTTATCATAAGAATAAAATTGCCAAAGTTGCAAATTTCTTAAAATGTGAAGAAAGTAACTTTCATTTAATGCAAATTTCAGCTTAAACAACTATTCCAAAGTCTCTTGAAAATGTTAACGCTGGTAATTTTAATTTTATCATAAGAATAAAATTGCCAAAGTTGCAAATTTCTTAAAATGTGAAGAAAGTAACTTTCATTTAATGCAAATTTCAGCTTAAACAACTATTCCAAAGTCTCTTGAAAATTTTAACGGTGGTAATTTCTATTTTATCATAAGAATAAAATTGCCAAAGTTGCAAATTTCTTAAAATGTGAAGAAAGTAACTTTCATTTAATGCAAATTTCAGCTTAAACAACTATTCCAAAGTCTCTTCAAAATGTTAACGGTGGTAATTTTAATTTTATCATAAGAATAAAATTGCCAAAGTTGCAAATTTCTTAAAATGTGAAGAAAGTAACTTTCATTTAATGCAAATTTCAGCTTAAACAACTATTCCAAAGTCTCTTGAAAATGTTAACGCTGGTAATTTTAATTTTATCATAAGAATAAAATTGCCAAAGTTGCAAATTTCTTAAAATGTGAAGAAAGTAACTTTCATTTAATGCAAATTTCAGCTTAAACAACTATTCCAAAGTCTCTTGAAAATGTTAACGCTGGTAATTTTAATTTTATCATAAGAATAAAATTGCCAAAGTTGCAAATTTCTTAAAATGTGAAGAAAGTAACTTTCATTTAATGCAAATTTCAGCTTAAACAACTATTCCAAAGTCTCTTGAAAATGTTAACGCTGGTAATTTTAATTTTATCATAAGAATAAAATTGCCAAAGTTGCAAATTTCTTAAAATGTGAAGAAAGTAACTTTCATTTAATGCAAATTTCAGCTTAAACAACTATTCCAAAGTCTCTTGAAAATGTTAACGGTGGTAATTTCTATTTTATCATAAGAATAAAATTGCCAAAGTTGCAAATTTCTTAAAATGTGAAGAAAGTAACTTTCATTTAATGCAAATTTCAACTTAAACAACTATTCCAAAGTCTCTTGAAAATGTTAACGGTGGTAATTTTAATTTTATCATTAGAATAAAATTGCCAAAGTTGAAAATTTCTTAAAATGTGAACAAAGTAACTTTCATTTAATGCAAATTTCAGCTTAAACAACTATTCCAAAGTCTCTTGAAAATGTTAACGCTGGTAATTTTAATTTTATCATAAGAATAAAATTGCCAAAGTTGCAAATCTCTTAAAATGTGAACAAAGTAACTTTCATTTAATGCAAATTTCAGCTTAAACAACTATTCCAAAGTCTCTTAAAAATGTTAACGGTGGTAATTTTAATTTTATCATAAGAATAAAATTGCCAAAGTTGCAAATCTCTTAAAATGTGAACAAAGTAACTTTCATTTAATGCAAATTTCAGCTTAAACAACTATTCCAAAGTCTCTTAAAAATGTTAACGGTGGTAATTTTAATTTTATCATAAGAATAAAATTGCCAAAGTTGCAAATCTCTTAAAATGTGAACAAAGTAACTTTCATTTAATGCAAATTTCAGCTTAAACAACTATTCCAAAGTCTCTTAAAAATGTTAACGGTGGTAATTTTAATTTTATCATAAGAATAAAATTGCCAAAGTTGCAAATTTCTTAAAATGTGAACAAAGTAACTTTCATTTAATGCAAATTTCAGCTTAAATAACTATTCCAAAGCTATTTTATTTCATAAGATATTTATAATGTTGTTAATTTTATGATATTCGTAAATTTGAAATAACGTTGCGAACATTATTTCAGCGATGAGAAGTATGCTTTATTTCCAATTTAACAAACACTTTAAATGTAGAAGATTAAAATACTATTTTAAAAACATTATGAAATAAAATTGCATTTTCATCTTCACCGTTTAAAATGTTTGTTAGATTGCAAATAAAGCACATTTCTCATTGATGAAATAATGTTCCTAACGTTATTTCAAATTTACCAATAGCACAAAATTGCCAACATTGCAAATATCTTATGAAATAAAATAGTATTTTAATCTTCTATGTTAAAAATGTTTGTGAAATTGCAAATAAAGCACATTTCTCATTGATGAAATAATGTTCGTAACGTTATTTCTAATTTACGAATAGCACAAAATAACCAACATTTCAAATATCTTATGAAATAAAATAGTATTTTATTCTTCTACGTTTAAAATGTTTGTGAGATTGCAAATAAAGCACATTTCTCATTGCTGAAATAATGTTCCTAACGTTATTTCAAATTTACCTATAGCACAAAATTGCCAACATTGTAAATATCTTATGAAATAAAACAGTATTTTAATCTTCTACGTTTAAAATGTTTGTTAGATTACAAATAAAGCACATTTCTCATTGCTGAAATAATGTTCGTAACGTTATTTATAATTTACGAATAGCACAAAATTACCAACATTGTAAATATCTTATGAAATAATATAGTATTTTAATCTTCTAAGTTTAAAATGTTTACGAGATTGCAAATAAAGCACATTTCTTATTGCTGAAATAATGTTCGTAACGTTATTATAATTTACAAATAGCATAACATTGCAAACATTGTAAATATCTTATGAAATAAAATACTATTTTAACCTTCTACGTTTAAAATGCTTGTTAGATTGCAAATAAAGCACATTTCTCATGGCTGAAATAATGTTTATAACATTATTTCAAATTTACCAATAGCACATAATTGCCAACATTGTAAATATCTTATGAAATAAAATAGTATTTTAATCTTCTACGTTTAAAATGTTTGTTAGATTGCAAATAGAGCATATTTCTCATTGCTGAAATAATGTTCATAACATTATTTCTAATTTACGAATAGCACAAAATTGCCAACATTGTAAAATATCTTATGAAATAAAATATTATTTGAATCTTCTACATTTAAAATGTTTGTTAGATTGCAAATGAAGCATGTTTCTCATCGCTGAAATAATGTTCGTAGCGTTATTTCAAATTTGCGAATAGCACAAAATTGCCAACATTGTAAATATCTTATGAAATAAAATAGTATTTTAATCTTCTATGTTTAATATGTTTGTTAGATTACAAATAAAGCATATTACACTTAATAATTAGATATATTCACTGAACACAACCTCTTCACTTGAGATAAGGGTTGCACCCGCCACCCGAACTAGGGGTGAAGGCGGCCTTTGGCCGCCTTCTCCCCTAGTCTATATAATATATATATATATTTCCGTCGAGCTGAATTTGTCTGTTCGCAAACTCCTCCCGCAGTTCAAGTGCAATCAACGTGAAAAGCTGCACACTTTCGAGGAGCCTCATGGGGAGTGTCATGGTGGGGTAGACGGAAGGCGATTCTCCCCGCCCGAGAAGAGCAACGCTTGAATTTTCTCCATGCGGAAAGACATCATGTTTTGGCATAAGCGTTTACGGAATGCGTAAGCGGTATTCCGGAGACTGGATGTACTTCGCGAAGGCGCAACCCTTCGAACTCTGCTTATCGCCAGAGTTTAGGGGAGGTGGAAGTCTAGATGAACAATTGTCTTGACGGCTAAGGCGCAACGCCTCCATGGCACTTAAGTACAAGAGTTCAGGGCGGGCGGGCAAAAGGTAGACTGAGACATATTGGCGTATCGCATAGGCGCAAGAACAAGGTTGATCGTGTTCCTCGGATTGCAGCTATGGCAGATCTCAGTAAGCTAAAAGACAACCAACACCTCAGCCAGCAGATCACCTGACAGTATGGCAAGCCCTGCTTGTCAGCCAACAAGGCTGCAAGTCTCTTGTAGGCGATGACTGTGGTAGGTCCCATTCCACCTGATGCCGAAAACACCAGTGGAGTGAAGCTCCCATGTTCAATCTCTCTGATTCTCTGCTTGTACACTCTTCTCTTTTCCTGTTCATGTTTCCTGAATGCAGCGTAAATGTAGGGGTTGAGATTAGAGGATGCCAGAGGGTTAAACACCCTGACATCAAAAATGAATCCTGCTGAGAAATCGAAAAAAAACTACATTTGATTTTGCTCTTGATCTTTGCTCCTCGCAAAGACTCTCCCCTAAGCAGTTGAAACATGGGCTCTTTCTCTGTGCTCCGACTTACTTTGTCCATTATAAGGAGGCAGTCAAATCTTGGACATCATTGTGCTGGTGTATTGGTAGTCCACCTTTGATACAGTTCAAGGCATGTTGCACACTGTTGGCCTTTCCACACAAGCATGTGCTAGCCATTCCATTAGGGTGCCATCCATACCTCAGTGCTAGGGCATCTCGGAATGCCCGGTTATACAGAGTAAATCCATGTTCTTCAATAGGAAGTGTTCCAAGCCAAGTTGAAGCACCTTTCTGCTGAGCTAACTGCTCTGCAGCTGGATTCAGATAACATATCCATAGTATGAGATGATGCCTCTTCATTCCGCTGTCTGTTGTCCTCTTTCACTTGTTTTTGAGCTTGCACCTGCTTGTAGTCTACCTCAACACTGCTGTTGTCTGTTTCCCTCAGGATGGAATCCATCAAGGGGGTAGTGACTTTTGTGGAATTTGTAACTTCCAGAGGTGCAATCTCAGGCAAAATAAGAATACCCAGACCTCCCATTCTGACAAGCAGCGCAAACAGCTGTCTCTCTGCATTGTTTATGGCCCTCTTTCCCGTTATAGCTGGGAGCACCTTGTGACATATTACATCTTCCACTGGTTGTAGAGATGCAGAAATGTCTTTGTTCTCATCAGATAGGACCAGTTGTGCTTGATACTGAAGGTCAATGAAGAGTATGCTGCCTGTGGTCGTGATGCTGCAATATCAGCCAATAGATCTAATTCCGCACACCAATGTTCCACCTTCTGAACAAAAGCCTCCTTGAGTGGTAAATCTCCTATGACTGAGCCCAAGTACTTGGCACCTGCGCTGGAGACTTGTAATCCTGTGCCCTTAAAGGTTTTCTCAGCTGCTTCGACATGTTCTCCTTTCACAACTATCACAGTCTTCTCTGGATTGACTATGTATCCATAATCCTTTCCTAGTTCCTGCAGCCTGTTCCACCACTCTTTGAGGCCTTTGATGGATCCACCTGCAGCAGAATCATCAGCATACCATATTTGGTTAGCCTCCGCCTCTTCCTGCAGCCGCAGTATCAATGGAAGTATGCCTACAGCATACATTGCCATTGCTAGTGGGTCTCCCTGAGTTGTGCCCTCCCTCGACGAGATGGACTCTCCTCCTATAAAGAGTGAAGGGTCTGATCTACATGTATTTATCATAACAGCAGCGAAAACAGGGCATATTGTCTGAACATTGGCAAGAGTAGCTTTGCGATTTAGGTTGTTAAATGCATTACTGGCATCAACCAATAACACTCCTTTGGTTGTGTCCTGTTCAAACAGCCTGTCCAAAGCATGAATTGCCACTTCACATCTACTCCGTTGACCAACGCACAATTGGTGGGACCCTACCACTCTCCGTACATCCTCTCGGATGACTGTTAGAATGGCCTTGCTCATGATCCTCTTGGCAACTTCACCAATACCCACTGGTCTCACCCCTCGGCACTTATCCAATGCAACCAGTCTGCCGGCAGTTAATGCCTGCAAAGGCTCCGGATCAACAAATGATGAACATATTCTTCTAGCTATAGCAGCAAGGGCCTCTCTTAGGTCTGAAGAGACCTGTTGGAAGGAACAGCACATCCTTCTCTGGAGGATGCTTTTCATGCAAAATCTCTCACACTGTTCTCTCATTATGTACGTGATCTAGGGGTAGTACTGTGGTCTGACCGTCATTAGCAATCAACTTTGTAGCAACTTCAACCTTACCTTCCATCATCAGGTCAGCAAAACACCTTGCCCTGTTGGTTGATTGGCAACCTTGATCCATCATGGTAACTAATCTAGTCTGGATAGATTTAGCCTCCTCAAACAGTGCCTGGAAATTTCCTTCATATCACTTCTGTAACGTTCTTTCCAAGCATTTGATGTGATCCTTGCTTTTTGATGTTCAAGATGGTTTCTGCAATACCAATGCTGGGAAAATCATTGCCATCTTGAGAGCTATTCTTCCCATGGAGGATCCCTCAGCATAGCAAGTAAACAGGTGAGCCATTTCCTTGACGAAGGCTTTACCCTGTTTTCCAGATGGTATCTTGAAAATGTTAGATCTCCAGTGCACGTTTTTCTGATATGTCTGGTCTATTACCTCTACTACCTGTGGGCTTTCCATTTCGCCCCTTTTGAAGTCAGGTGGATGCGGGTGGATGTGCTGTAGGGAAACACGGAAGGTCGATTTCCTCATTGTCCTCTCTGGATTCTTCTTCTTCAGTCGACTCTACAATCCCTTTAGGTTCCTGTTCTGAGGCTGGATTCGTATTTGTAGCATTACTGTCATTCTTCAGATTCATGCATATTCCTAATCTCTTCGGAAGACAATCAGTACATCTTCGATTTTGGCGCACATAAACACAATTCCTACAAATTCCAGATCTGTTGCACCGACAACAAGTCATTTTTCATCAAGCCACGGGTAATTGGGAGAAAAATAACCTTGGTCTAACAACGTTTCTTCAGATTTCTTTCGAACCACCGGTTATCATCTCCAATCAGCCATCTTATCGCCATCTTTTTCCATTCGTTCTCGGCTGACAATAAATACCGGTGTCACAGCTATTTAGGGCCCCCAGTGATTTGGTTCCCCCAGGCCTAAATCACTAGGGATACAGGGCCCCCCGGAACTAAATCACTGGTAACACACTCTAGAGAAAGGAGCTCCCCCTTAGTGAATTAGACCCCCCTTCATGTAAGGGCCTTATATACAATTCCTCCATGCAACTTCACATACCCCTTAGTGAATTAGACCCCCTTCATATAAGTGCATGGCCTTATATAATTCATCCATGCAACTTCATGCACCCCCTTAGTGAATTAGACCCCCCCTTATAATGTAAGTGGCCTTATATAATTCTTCCATGCCACTTCACCTTACCTCACCGTGGTCAAAGCATGATAATAAATATTCTGTATGCATATTAGACTTATAGTAATATATACTGGATAGAATATTATATATGTCAACCCCATGCATGCACAATTGCAACCTGCAGCACATGCAGGCCCTTTTTTGACTAGTGATTTGAAGCATACATGCAAGACATTTTCTTGTTAAACAAATTATTATAAGCAAAGATAATTATATATTTATTATTAAATGTTACAGTAATGACAAATAAGTACAAAACTTCATATTATAATATTGCACACATTTATTGCCAACAAAAATGAAGTGACTTAACTAGCTTATTCCATAATTACTACAATATTATAACACCTAGTCATTAAAAATGGAGTTGGTCATGAACACTTCCTACAGATCCACCCAGATGTAGTATATTTAGGGATAATTTCGCATCCTTCATGAAACCAGTCTCCACAGGCGTCACACTGGATCATCCGCCCTGCTTCTTGAAGGCGACAGTGGCAGTAAATTGGTATAACCTCTAATTCAATCACCATTGGTCCTCGTGGTCTCCTTCTCTTAGAAGGAAAAGGGGTTAATAGTTCATGCTCGAGACAAGATAGAAGATGGCTCCTCATCTCAGCCTGGTCAAACATTACATATACAGGATCCATACCATTGCAAATTGCTGTTGCAAATGCAATGGCAAATAAGCCACAGTCTGAACCACTTACTTGCCGCTGAACATTCATGAACGACAACCTTATGTGTTCATGGGGAGACAACATTAGAGAAGAGATCTGTTTGTTGTCTTCCCTGGACATGGTGGTGTATAAGCTGTCGTAAACCAGTACAGATTCTGCTCCCTTATCACCAAGACCCATGGTGGAAATGGTTGTCCAGTGAGATGTCGTATGTAGGATTTGAACAAATTCTCCTCTCATGACACTGAAATGATGTCCCTGCCCCAAAAATGTGTGCTGGAGTCCTCTAACACTAAATTGTTGCTTCAAAAGATCTTGAGCAGCATTTGTTATGTCATCACTGAGCCACTTTCGAGTTGAAAGGAGAATGTTCTTCTCTGTTCTTGTGAGCTGGATGTCCCCAATCTTCACCCAATTCCATCGACTTGATGTCTTTCGACGTTTTGCGGCAACAGGTGAAACAGGTAGTACCTTGTGGCGTTCCCCAGTAACAGGTGTAACAGTTTGTATCTTCTGACGTTTTGCAGTAACAAGTGAAACAGATGGTACCCTCTTAAGTTTAGTAGTAACAGGCGAAACAGGTGGTACACAAGTCAAGGTGGTCTTGGTAGGTAATGAAGTGGAGTTGGCAGCGAGATTGGGAGATGTAGGCTTGGCAGGGACACCAGGAGATGTAGGCTTGGCAAGTATACCGGGAGATATAGGCTTGGCAGGGACACCAGGTGATGTAGGCTTGGCAGGGACACCAGGTGATGTAGGCTTGGCAGGGACACCGGGAGATGTAGGCTTGGCAGGGACAACGGGAGATGTAGGCTTGGCAGGGACACCTGGTAATGTAGCCTTGGCAGGGACACCGGGAGATTTAGGCTTGACAGGGACAACAGCTGACGTAGGCTTGGCAGGAACAACAGGAGATGTAGGCTTGGCAGGGACAACGGCTGATGTAGGCTTGGCAGGAAATGAGGTGGAGCTGGCAGTGACAACGGCAGACGTAGTCTTAGTAGGGATTGAGGTGGAGTATGCAGGGACAACTGCAGATGTAGTCTTGGCAGAGATAACGACAGATGTAGGCTTGGCATGGACAACAGCAGATATAGTCTTGGTGGGGACCGAGGCAGAGCTGGTCACCTTAAAAATGGCTGAGAATGGAGACGATGTACTCCTGAGGATACAAAAAGATTAACACAAGTAAGACTAGCTACGTACATAATATAGTCTTGGAATACAATCTTCTTTGGTACTTATCAGATGTGTGTATGCAGCTGCATGGACATTCTGACACTGGTCATTAGAACACGCTTACCCAAATTCTTTCTGAATTTCTACAGTATCCATGGACAGTAATGACATAACCCATGACTGGAAGTGGCAAAACTGTTCCCCTGTGAGGAAATAACAATTCTTGCCAAAGACATTACCAATTTGCACATCTTCCTTGGATTCGAATTCTTTAACTACCCATAGGTGTAGTAGGTCACTGCTGAATAGTACATGATAGCTGAAAAGCTTTGAGTAGGTCTCCCTAAATTGGCTAAAATCCTGTTCCGAGGTATCATTCACAATAATGAACGATTCTGTTTCTGGAATAGTGACATCAGTTATGGGTTCATCGCGCCACTTGTGTTAATTCAGCCAATGAATAACTTGTGTGCTTGTAAACATAGGAAATTGAGAGGCTGTGGCATATTCCTTGAGCTGTAAATAGGGAACATGGGTTGTACAAAGAATCAAAAGTATAAACATATATTACCCATACAAGATAACATTCAATTTGCCACAATCACATTTACACAGGGCTTTTCTAGCTACCCACAGCGTCCCAGAATTAGAAATTGACAAGTACGTAAATGATAGCATGCAAAGTTGCTTCTTTTCAGTGTTTTCCCCATATATAGTTGAGGGCCATTATAATATCTTGTGTATATACCCTGATGAGGAGGAATACTCACTGGTGGATGCTGAAACCTCCAGGGAAAGTGGTGCTCCAAATCATAGTCACCATGTAGCAGAGCTTCAATGTAGTGATCATCCAACAACATTTCTTGAGCATTGTTGCAATCAATTTTCATCCCATCAACGGTTGAGATGCTTGTCACATTACATATACTAAAGTGAAAGTGAATGATAACAAATATACCTGCATTAGGGCACCGATAGCTTCATCTTGGTATGTTATACTATTCATTTCGCATGCATGCCTATTATCCTCATATATAGTGCAGAGGCATAGGAGGCATTCTGAATGGGGTAGGCCATGCATACATGCATACAAGGTTGGGGTTGGTTGTCTGTGTGTGTTGTGGCCTCATTTACTTCATGCAAAAAAGTACTTGTAGCTATGAAAGAAAAGGCTTATTAATAATTACTTGATTCACTGTGACAGTTATATATATATAGTGTTGATTTATAGCTGCACTCCCCCACAAAACAGGACTGCTTTTGAGATTGGGTGGAGGATTTTGAATGGATCAAAAAGAAAGCTGTGTTGTGATTTCATTTTCACTCAAGGAAAATATAAACTTATATATAGCTAGTTTCAAAAAGTGGGGCAGCCATAGCCTCCCTTGAACACTCCTACTCCTATGCCTAATAGTATATGTAGCGATACAACAATTTCATTGATTCAGAAGTAGAGAAACAGCAAGGTCTATTATAGTGGCATGCACATACCCAGGCCCGAATGTTTCATATGCAGCCATTTCCTTAGTTGACTCATCAATGTGACTGAATTGCGACTGTCTCACTTCCACAGACTCAGAAACAGATGTATTATCACCACTACATGTTGAAGGAATGGAATTAAAAACAATGAATACAAACGATTCATGTCAATGTGCCGCAATATGTTCCGTAACATATATAAATCGTACCTAGTATCTCTAAGACTAGAAAAGTATTGCTTCAAGCGTTGATGGTTGTAACGCTTTTTAAGTAGTTTTCCGTCTTTGTTTTTCAGTTGGTAGAGATCATGATCAAACACTTCTGCCACTGTATAGGGACCTAGCCACTTGCTGTCCAGTTTCCCACCTTTCCGTGTAAGTTGGAATGAGTTTTGGACAAGTACTGTGTCACCAACCTGCAAAAACAAGACAAGATGTATATAAACATATGCATGCCACTTATATAACTTGCAGGTGGAAGATATAATATTTGAAGAAGCACACTCACTGCAAATCTGTGGACTTTAGGGAGACAATTGTCATACCGATTCTTCTGCTTTGTCTGTTCTTTTAGAATGTTCTTATCAACTTTAGAGAACACATGCAGCCTTCCTCAAATCCAGGCTCTGCTGGATAGTTTCATCGATCAATACAGAATCAGTATGTGCACTGTTATCATCAAGCGATATACCACTAGTTCCAGGCTCCTCACTAGTAGCCATGGTGCCTACATTCACATCCACAGGTAAACGCATGTCCCATTTGTGAATTAGGTAAAATGGTGAATATTTAGTGGAGGCGTGCTTGGCAGCACGGTAACCCATCAATATAGAATCCACCTTTGTATCCCAGTCATCCTTACATTCTTCACACAACTTTGCTATAGGCTACGCTGTAAAGTCTGGTTCATGCGTTCAGTCAAGCCATTGGTCTAAATAATGAGGTGAACAAAAAATAAACATAATATATATAGTCTATATTGCAAATATGTATACAAACCTGAGGATGATAAGCACTGGCTATTCGATGCTCAATTCCAGTTTTTTGGAATAGTTCCTTATTTAAATTGTTGACAAACTCCTTCCCTTGATCAGAGATCATAATTGAAGGGCAACCCATTCTACAAATCACCTAGTACCAAAAAGGCATGGTTAGCATGATTGTTACAATACATTACACATGTCAACTCACAGAATAGATGAACTGAGCAACACTTGCAGCACTCTTATCTGGTAGAGGAGCAGCTTCAACCCACTTTGTAAAGTAATCACTCATCACGGCAATGTATTGGTTTCCACTACAAGACCGAGTGAAGGGACCAACCAGATCAATTCCAACCTGATGCCACTCCTTTGGCTTCACTAGGATTGGGTGCAAAGGAGCAGTTGACTTCTTTATTGTAGAGTTGCCTCTTTGGCATTTTTCACAAGTTCTGACCTGCATGAAATGTAGTTAATGAGAAATAATACAGTATGCATGATATTATAATTAAGTGACTACATTTGCTAGCTTGGTCATCTCTTTATAAATTAAGGAAGTGTAAACAATTACTACTTTTCACCCAATCAAACTTCCTGTTCCCTGCCACAAGCATGCACCTTTGAGATGAGATTGAGTTTGAGATTTCAAGTGTGGTATACTGTACCACTTTATTGTGCTTTAGTAATTTTTTAACTTTCATGGATATACTTAGGTACAAACACATGCACACTTACATCGGCAAACAAGTGGACATGGACATATTTACAATACATGCACATACACACATACGTACATATTCAGTTGCATCTGTGTAAAGGCCTGGCCAGTAGTACTTATGTTGCACAACACTCAATAATTTGTCACGCCTGAAATGACTAATATCATGTGTTCTGCTCAAAATTTTCACTTGTTCTTCCTTCTTTTCCACGACAAGTCTATAATAATATCATATACAATCATTATACTAAGTGATTATAAATACACCTTGACAACAACAATACCAATAATTAATACAGTCTATATATAGTATATATATATAGAAGTGTTTCTAAGTTTCTGTAACTCGCCATGGAAATTTAATGCACATTGTGAATAAACTACGCGTATTGAAAGCAATTTAAAATCTATACTACATAAGTAAAATCTATACTACATAAGAAAAGCATGTACATGCACTGAGCTATGTAATATACTACAGTTACTATGCGTGCATACAGCATGTAATAATAAAATGCAACAAACCTTGGTGAATCTGTGCCTTTCGGTCCAACATAGTGAAGATGTGAACCATCCACAACAAAAGCCTTGGCACGTTTTCTTAGAGCTCGTTTGTTTTTTTTATCGTAACCCTGTAAGTGAAGGCAATTTGAATAAGAAGAAAGGCATAATATAGCTGCAATAATAATCAGAATAAGAAGTAAGCCAGAATGGGTATAAAAATTGCAAGGAACATTGGTTTCAAAGCTACACAATCTTCATAGCCCATGCAGTTATATAGGTTCAACCCAGCACCACCACCAGTCACCTCAGGGTAGCATCCATTTTTCTTATAGTTGAATAAGGCTGCATAGTATGTTCCTCTATTGTCATTCATGGTTCTGTACTAATTCCCTCGAAACGAGAATAAATCTCTTAATTACTCAAACACTGAAATGACTGAGAGGACTGAAAGGATGAGTAAACAGCAAAGTAAAAGCTACTTAAATACTTGGTGGCACAGGAAACCACAACATGATGAAATACAGATCAACTAAAATATATTCTTAGATGTGGTTTGTCTCTTAGACAACAGAAGGAAAAGTGAAAGTGGTTACTAGGAGATAGAAAGGTGGTACAACAATAACTGATCTAAATGTAGTGTAATTACAAACAGCAATGTGATCAAGA